>JARQZK010002295.1:27500-92500 GCA_030704885.1 Cynegetis impunctata | reverse complement strand
CGTCTATCAGACGCCACAGATACTTCAAAATTTTAATAAACTTTAATAAACGTTCAATTGATATTGACTATAATTTTACCAATTAATGATGTGTAATCTACAGTAACCTTTTGCTAAAAGAACGAGCGCTTGTTAACTCTACGCTATCTGGATTTATCGTAACACGCAGGTCACTAATCATAGAGGGAACAGAAGTGAAGCGTGGAATCACGGTACTCCGATGCGGAATTCAGTAGCGGCGGTTAATCGGGGAATTTACACGTTACAATATATTTTGTTTTAATATATTCTATGATATCTTAAAATCGATTCATGACTTATATGAAACTTGCAACTTCTTGACCTGTCGTTTCTTGTATTCCAATATCATGACAACGTCGAATATGCTCAGTAACATTTCGAATTTTTATTTGATAAATCGGAAACTACTGAATTCTTGAATTGATAAGGATGTTACCTGATGAAAATCAATTGTAACATGTTAGAGAATTGAAACTCTGAGTTTGAAGATTTGCACATATTATATGTAAAAATCGTTGAATTAAATTTTTCTTCTAATTTCTAATCAAACGGTATTTTACATTATTAACAAAATATAGTGTATAGTGGGATGGCGCTCACAGAGGAAAATATGAATTTGTATTATGAGTTTTATTTTAAGACCGCTGTCCAAGCACATTGTCACAAACGGATGTCTTTCTGTACAGAAATACTGATAATATCAATAAAATAAGCCAAAGTAATATCGTTTGAATTAACAAACTATATATCGATACAAAACTAGAATGGAATGTACACATAGATTACTTGTCACGTAAACTTACACCTTTGATTGGAGCATTGAGAAGAGTCAGTCCCTATCTCAGTAAACAAGCGAAATAGTTATTTATGTACCAAGTGCGTTATATAGATCCTTATGCCATGAGGGGAACATTCGGCCCGAAGGCCTCTGGCCCGAGGGATGTTGCCCGAGGGATGTTGCCCGATGGCATGTTGCCCGATGGGCATAAGGATCTAGTAACGCACGCGGTGCATACAAGATTTTATTTTTCACGAAAAAATTATTATTTTATGATGAAAAAGCGATTTCAAAATCGTTTCATTGCTCCTATCCATCTTCCTTCTCATAGTAGGCATGTCATTTGTTGATATTTTGACGTTCGTGAATATTTTTGTCATCATATTCAGTGAATGTCATGCTGCTTTCTTTGTGTAGTCTTATAGAAATAATGAAAATGAAAATGAATTTACCCAAGAATATCATGGAAAATGCAGCCAAAGCTACGAATAATTAATTGCCGTAGAAATCCAGAGTCGGATACAATGAGGATTATGAAGTATTTAATCAATGAAATTTGCTTCATTTCTCCTAGTACAATAAGCGGGCGTTTTAAATCCATTATGCCCGCAAATGCGGGCGTAATGGCCTAGGGCATAATGAGTGTGTTTATAGCAACCGTATCCAAGGTGAAATAAACATATAATATACAAGTGAAAAATAAAAGTCTATATATTATTCGAATATACTTTGCTCACCTACTAGATTGGTATACGGTCAAATACAACTATCGGCAATTTTCAGAGGATACAAAGACTACAGAATCGAGCACTGAAGGCCATATACAATTTACTAAATGATACTCCAACAGCTGAATTATATGATACTCTCGGAATACCCAACATGAAGATCACGAACGTTGTTTTGTTGAGCAGTGCAAACTTATGTACAAAATCGAGCATGGCCTGCTCAAATTCAACACTGAAGTAAAGAAAAGACTGAACGTTCATAATTACCAGACTAGACAACTGAACAACTACCATCTAGATAACATAAGAACAAATAGAGCCAAAAATTCACCCTTCTATCAAGCGACAACGGTATACAACAACTTACCACAAGAAATAAAACAGAAAAAATCCTTCAAGTTGTTCACTGGAGCACTCAAGAGTTACACAAAGACACATCAAACATAGTGTTCACTTTTCTTCAATATTTTTATCTAAATTATTTCATTCTGCGGGAACATCATGAATGATGATTTGTAGAATTATGTTAATAAATAAATAAATATATTAAGTTAATCATATCGCAACAGATTCCTAAACTTTACCCACTTACTGCGAAGCTGATACATTCACCATCCTCCCTGAGCTGTAATGTTCAAATTGATATTCAGGGTAAACAGGAGTACAACATCCGTTATGTGGGTGAACGATGTAAACACTAATGACCTCCTCCATTGACATCCCGCTTATATTATTCGCATAGGTGACGGTCAATATTGATATTGCTCTAGTAAATCGAGTCACATACTTCACAAAGATGTTCATGAATGTGACTGATATGTAGTATTTTCCATTGCAGTAATTTTTAATGAATAGAAGAGTACAGTTCGATTATGTTGGTGATATGGAATTATACAATTACAGTCAATTCATAACGCCCCCTCATTGTACGAGGACAACTGAAGCAACTTCCATTGATTAAATACTTCATAATCCTTGTCATATACGACTCTAGATTTCTCCGGCTATGAATTATTCGCAGCTTTGGCTGCATTTTCTATGATATTCTTGGGTAAATTCATTTTCATTTCCATTATTTCCATAAGACTACACAAAGAAAGCAGCAATGACATTCACTAAATATGATGACAAAAATATTCACAGATGTCAAAATATCAACAAATGAAATGCCTACTATGAGAAGGAAAATAGAAAGTATAGGAGCAATGAACCAATTTCAAAATCGATTTTTCATTATAATAAATTAATTTTTTCGTTAACCCAATACCAGCCAGAACTCACATAGGATGAAAAAATTTAATTTTTTTGTATAAACTGATCGTTGAGTGTTCAGCAAAGACAAGGCCACTAAAATTTTGGAAAAAAAATTTTCAATTCGCAGGAAAATAGAGTCCCATTTTTGGGACGATGGCTAAAGGAGAATAAAATAATATATTTGGAAAAAATCAATACAAAAAGGACTCTCAGCTGCTTTAATAACAAAATATATTCAATTAACTCACATCAATAATATACAGAACAAAATGTTTTAATAAAAAAAATTTTGGTGAAGAAAATTATTTTTTATGGGATGGTACGAAGCAGATATCAATGAGTGGTAGATTGCATTTTCCACAAATTCTAGTGGTTTCTTTCCACAAAATGCACATCTCCCTTTTGTCTTGATAGGAGCAACTAAATGACCCATTGGTCATATCTTATGCTCTTCCTCCCATCAATTTGGACTTTTGTGGGCCTAGTCTCTTTGGTACAGAAGGTGTATTTTTGGTTAGATATGCCTTTACAATTTTCCTACGTACTTATAGCAGAGTAGCTATTTCTTGAGGATTTACAATCTTGTAAATTCTCCAAGTATTTGTCACCGATATATCTAACACTTGGGTGAATAAAGGCCACCGCCATTTCCCTGAAATAATTCTTCTTCGGTAAAGAGATACTTGCTTGACATATCTACTCCGCCCATTTGCGAATTGTATAATTGTATCAATTTTACGACGGAGTATCGTCGTTCTGTGGAATTGAAGTCCCACCGTTTGTGCTCTGCTATTTGGCCCACTTTAATATTTTTTCTGATAATGCTTCGTCGTCACTCTCAAACTCGGATTCGTCAGCAGGGTTAGAAGTAAACAATTCCCGAGTACCTACCTGCAACATCCACTATTTCTTCTCCTTCTAGGTCATTCTCTTCAAAATTCTGTGTCTGTTAGAATATCCGGGTCTGGAGGAATTATTGCTACAATAATATTTTTAATATTCATATCTTTCCAAAATTGTGGATCTTCAAATATGGGTTCAATGTCACGGATATTTAGACATTTAATGCTACTCATAATTATCATTTCCAGCCAATGTCCCAAAATTGGGACAACAAAATCAGCAACAAATTGGCAACAGATAACGATATGAGTCAGTTCGATTCCGTTCCGTATTGAAAGAAGATACTATTCAGCAATAAAACTGCAATGGTATAATTATAATTTTCTCGACATAAATATATTGAAATCACTATAATGTATGACAACCTGAACGCGCCAGGCAAGTGCCGACTTATTGAATCAGTCTGATTTCTGCTATTGTTCCTGTGAGCCATCTGACTATAAATATGTGAAGAACATACTTTGACCTAAATGGCAATACCAAATACTCTAGTTTTCTGTGATAGCATTTAAGGAATCTGGAAAAAATGGTGCGTCCCAAAAATGGGACGTTGGCTGGTGTTGGGTTAAAAAGAAAATCTTCTATGCACCACGTGTGTTACTAGATCCTAACGCCCATCGGGCAAACCCGGACCTCCGGGAGTTAGGATCTATATAACGCACTTGGTACATAAATAACTAATTCAGCTCATCTGGAAGAATTCTGGAGTAATAGCAAATTTAGCTCTGAGTGGTTATTTGAAAGACACCTCTTGACTTTTGTCTGATAACTTTATAGGTGTTACAAAACTAATATATATATATATATATGTATATATATATATATATATATATATATATATATATATATATATATATATTGCTATGGTTTATTTATTTGCAATATTAAAATTAAAATATATAGTACAATATAAAATAAAATTGATAAGAAAGAGGGAAAACTTCAATAAAATTAAAGAAAAATTAAGAGGTGATTGATTAATTATAAAATATGTATATAATTAATAATATATGAGTAATACTTGTAGAATGTCGAAGACATGAAATGTCAATAATCGTTGGACAGAGATTTCAAGTAATTCAATGTAAATTCATGAAATATTAGAAATATAGGAGACTACAAGTAATAGAATCTTTATAAAGAATAAATGGAAGAAATTAATCCAAGATAACATGCTTAATTTATGTAGAATACATATGATTATGGAAATTTTATGTATCGTAGAATCAACTAAATTTGTATATCAGATAATAAGTAAATTTCAAGTCATTGAAGAGAGTGAATCATATATAAAGGTATTAGAAGAAATTAGTTAACTGTTTTATATATAAAATTAGTGTAGAATAATGTAATAAGGAAGAATTTCAAGTTAGAATCAAAAACTATATATGTTGAAGTCTCAAATTGTTCAAGAATAAATAATAACAGAATTAATGGACAGAATATTGAAAATTTTAATACAAAATGATCAGAATATACTGTAGATGAGTTTAACTAGATATTTTCAGTCTAAAATATATGTTTTTATTACAAATTTGTTAAAAAACAAATCAAATGTCATTTAATTATTCACAATAATCAAATTGAAGTACTGAGTTTGAAAAATTTTAAATTATCATAAAGAAGCTGTTATTATTGAAATAATAAATTTCTAAAATTATTGTATATTTAATTAAATAGAATGATATTTAAAAATGTACAGTACCTGTTAGTATAATATTTAAAAATGATCAATAATCATAAAAAGGATATTGAGAATATTCTAGAATGTATACATCAGGCAATTAGATTTTCAAAAATAAAAAGAAGTTATATAGGGAAGTGAATTCCATTTCCGCAGTCAGTTGATCTTTAGCAGCCAAGAGATAAGCATTGTCTTTGTGTACATCGAGTATTCATTTGTTATTGAATCTCCATAGTTTTTCATGGTATAGAAAAGTGAACTGAAATTATAATGATAAATTAATAGATAAAAGTATAAGTTGAAACAGTTTAATTACCTGAAGTGAGTTCCAATCATAAGTGAAATATAAACAACATCAGAGAAGCCATTTATGGATTAATATAACATTCGAGAAGGTGATAAAGAAGAGACCTAATATATCGACAACAACATAGAGCATCGATCATCTCATCACAGAACAGTACATGTGTCAAGTTGAAAACAGTGAGTAAATATATTATTGGCCAAAGTTGACAGTTGAAATATTTGCAAATATAAATATAAACATTTAGGGGGAATCATTAAAATTTAAAAAGGTACCATAAAAAAATTAGTTATTAGGATTAGTTGTTTTGTTTTAAAATTAATATAATATGTTGAAATTGAAGTGTTAATAAAATTGTTAAATTAATAAATCTTCAATTAATTGAAGTTTTTAAAGTTAAGTAAAAAGATTATAAGGAGAACCTTCCCTGAGATAATTTAAAAGGTTATAAATTTAAATACATTATATTAAATAAATAATAGCAAATAAAGAAAATTAATTCATAATAATTGACTACACAACTAGTGGGCAAAATAAGGAATTCATATTAATATATATATATATATATATATATATATATATATATATATATATATATATATATATATATATATATATATATATATATATATATTATATATATATATATATATATATATATATATATATATATATATATGTATATATTATATATATATATATATATATATATATATATATATATATATATATATATATATATATATATATATATATATATATATATATATATATATATTTATATATATATATATATATATATATAAATATATATATATATATATATATATATATATATATATATATATATATATATATATATATATATATATTTATTTATATATATACCGGGTGTAAATGAGTCATGGGCCACCCCTATAACTTTTTAACGGGTTCTTTAATTTTATTGAAATTTGGGTGGTTTATCTCTGACATAACTTTAAATTTTTCCTTATACGAAATCAATACCACTGACTTCCGGTTTCGTAAACAAGTTCGGTCTCAGGATCAAAAGGTATTAATCAAAATAAGATTATTGATAATTACTTCGTTATTTAGGCATTCAGGAAACTGATGTGTGAATCATTTTGAAGGAATTTGAAGAAGCTGCTTAATACAGGCTACAGGGTAGCCCATGTATGTTTCTATTTGAAAAACTAACTTTCGGTTCGAAAAAGAATTGAATGGTTAACAAACTTCACGAGAATGAATTTTTAGAAAAATTATTATTGTGAACGATATTTTATGCCACAAATTTTTTCAAAGAAAACAAAGTTTTTCATCGTCTATAAACTGTTATTGCTAATACTATATAATAATATATATATATATATATATATATATATATATATATATATATATATATATATATATATATATATATATATATATATATATATATATACAGTGGCGTAGATAGAGGGGGGGATCAAGGGGATCAATCCGCCCCCATGAGCCAACAAAAATTATAGTAGTCTTCGTATTTACGTATACGTAAGTATACATGAAATTTACTACGAATTTTTTTGATATTATGTATGTGCAATTATATAAAAATCATCTAGATATGTTTTCGTGACGGCTGTGCAAAATTGAGTATTGTATAATTTCCGCGCTTCGAACAGGCCGACCAATCAGGAGCCACGATATGGTCGGTCGCTATAATTATGGACAGATTGAGAACATGCAAAGTAAAAATCTATTCCTAATCTTAACATAATAGTTGATCAAGAAATTGAATCATTTTTCTAATTTTGGGTAAAGTAACTAGTAGTTTTGAGCATATTTTATTCACTATTTAATTTGTAGTTGAATCGGGCACTATGAGCAAAAAAAGTGTTTAAAAAGGTACAAATGGCTCAAATGAAAAAAATTTTTTTTCGTCCGTATTTTTACCTCTCTGAGAAAATATTGATCCTACAGTTCCGGAAGTTGAGTCTTTCTTTTGGGAAATTTCCTCTTCTTTTCGAATCTTTCTTCAGATTTCAAAAATCTCAATTAATTTTTGACATATTGGCAAAAACTGAAACCCCCTTTTTTCAGGATATTGTTTATAGCTTTCACAATTTTCGCGAGCGAATTTTTATTTTTCTCAAAAAATATCTACATGCCACTCCGAATCGAGTGACATGTTTTGCTCATATTTTTCCGAGACTTGCGAAAAAAGTTGAATAAAAAAGCACTTGTTGACTAGACTTAATGTATTAGAAAGATTTTCGGTGTTTTTCAAGCATGATTTATACGACATTGACAAAGCAGCTGATAAATTCATCCAAACTGACGAGTTTTATCAAAAATTTCTTACTGCCACACCTGTTGTTCTCGTTAGTTGAAAGTGTGGAAGAAAAATTTAATTCATAGAGGCGATGTTGAGCCTAAAAATTCAATCAGAGAGCTGGATGATTGCCTAGAATTTTTTTTTTCGAATATCATGTTGCTCAGAATATTAGCTACGTTGCCGGTATCCACGTTTGAAGCAAATAAAAACGATTCAAAGGAGCCCGATAAAAGAAATGGATTTGTAATGACCCTTCTGAATATATCAATTTCATTGCAAATTAAAAACTCATGTTTTTTCAATTTTTTGTTATTGAAAGGTTTGGCTGCTCTGGCAATTCATCGTGACAATGGAAACACAGCTGACGAAGTCATAAATGGATTGTCAAAAAACGCTTAGAACTAGATTTTCTGCTCTGATTTTCCCAAGAATATTTTCAATGATGTATATATCCAATTAAATATAATTCAATTTTTTACTGATTTTTAATTAATTTTTTCCAATTCAAATAATTTGAATTTTTTGCAATTTAATTTAACCTTTCTGCTTATTTTGTACTATCTACATAAAAGATTATTTTTATCAACAAAAATAGAACCTTAGATGAAAAACTTATGAAATTTTGCATGACTATGCAAAATTTCATAAGTTCCCCCCCCATCGCAAAAAGCTATCTACGCCACACACACATATATATATATATATATATATATATATATATATATATATATATATATATATATATATATATATATATATATATATGTATATATATTGCTTTATTTTACTCATTTATTTCTTATTAGCAATTACAGTTTATTGACGATGAAAAACTTCAATAGCATGTTGCTATCAATAAAGGATAAATAAGTATTTTTGGTACAGCGTTCATGTTGTGTATTTACATACGGATAAGGTATTCATTGAATTTTTAGTATTAAGATGTAACTGCCTCATTTCCAATCAACTAATAACTAAGAGGATAATTTTTCATGAATAAATATGACAGATCATCTATTGAAGGAAATATCTACATTCTATCGTAGTGAAATGAAAAGTACGATTTCGACGAAAAGTATTCATTATCAAATGCCATTTGCTTTGCAAATTATTTAGCAATTCTAATTCATTCCTGAAAGGATATATACCTTTTTAATGAATATTCGCTATATCCTTATTGCTGATCAAGTGCAAGCAAAAATTGAATTAGTTAAAACTGAGCACTTACGAGGGCGTACCTCATGAAATTCGAAACACAGACTGCAGAATAATATAGAACCTTTGAGGTGCTCAAATATAGTAATACACATGTCGCAGTATGTTGAAATAAGTTGATCATCTCACATCGATATTTTGAATATTCAATTCTATCGCAAGTTGATTGACTTAAGAATGAAAACCCATAGATGATATATCTGAAAATATATATATATATATATATCACAATCACGTACAGGCTCACGCCTCTGTGATTACTGTTTATACCTGTAACTTCACAGAATAAACCATATTATTATTATTATTATTATTATATATATTATATATATATATATATATATATATATATATATATATATATATATATATATACATATATATATATATATATATATATATATATATATATATATATATATATATATATATATATATATATATATATATATATATATATATATAGCTAGCTGCGCCCATATGTAGTATTATCAATCTAACAGTTTATCCTGATTGCTGGAAAGCAAGTTTCATAAGTCCAGTGTTTAAAAGCGGGGGTCGGGGTGATATTGAGAACTATCGACAAGTATGTAAATTATCATATATCCCAAAGATGTTGAATATTCTAATAGCAAATAGGCTAACACCACTTTTCAAACATGTTGTTATTTCCAAGAGATCAAGAGTAATAACTTAACAGTATATGCAGACCATGTGATTCAATCCATGAAAATTAAAGCACAAACTGATGCTATATATACAGACTTCGCTGAGGCCTATGATGAAGTAGCTCATCTTGCTTATCATTAAACTGGAAAAGCTAGGTGTGCAATCCCCATTATTGGATTTTATTTCAGATCGAATTTAAGGGGTAAAACTAAAAGTAAAGATTTTCAACGTACTATCAGAAGAAATACAGGTCAAGTCAGGGGTACCACAGGGTTCTCCCTCGTCTTCCTCACTATTTCTGTGCTTTATAAACGATATAAAAAAGCTATCAGACATTGTATATTTCTTTTCTTTGCTGGCGATCTAAAAATATTCCGTACTATTGAAAATATGGAGGATTGTGAATTATTGCAGAGAGATTCAGACAGTTTGTCAAAGTGGTGTATTGAGAATGAAATTTCGCTTAGTATAGATAAATGCCAAATAAAGAGGTTCCACTGACTACGTCTTCCAATAGTTTTTAACTACGAAATTGAAAACAATGTCCTCAATAGAGTCACTTTAATAAAAGGTTTGGGGATTTACTTTGATCATAAATTTGATTTCATTGCCCATACTCAGTATTTGATCAATTAGTCGTTCAAAATGTTAAGTTTGAGAAAGAAAGCTATGGAGCATTTCGAGGACAATCAAGCAATGCCAATTGTATACACAACTTAATTTAGAAGCATCCTGGAATATTCAACAGTAGTATGGTCACCTTTATATGAAATTCATATCATCGACATCGAACGTGTACCTACAAAGGAAGTTCTTGCGTTGGGTGGATTTTAAGAGAAAAAATTTCGATTTCATGTTCATACATGATGAATAATTTCATAGATTGTGAATATCTTTTAGAAAATATAAAATTGAATTGTAGCACTGTAAACTATGTTACATTAAATTTTTTGTGGCTGATTCCATCTCCAGTAACTAATTACGTGCTATAAAACATATTTGCCGAATTCCTGAACTTAATTCGAATGATTTAGCAAAAACTTCTAGAGTTAATAATAAATATTATATGAATAAATTATACATTTACTTCCAATCCAAATTCTCATCGCGCCCTCCGCATACAATAAAATGTATACAATAATAATGTATTTTAAGTGACGATAAAAGAGATTCGATTGGGTAAATTATTATTCTCTCTAGAAAATTCCTCTACTTTCTAAGTCAATATTTTTACTGTTATGTGAAAATATAATTTTTTTATATTTTCATGACTATAATTAATTCGTGTTATATGGGTATCACTATAAATGTACCTGCTAGGTTCTATCAATTCGGTATTCACTCTTAAGTGTATTATATCTACGGCGAAAATGGTCTACTGGTAATTTATTACTTCGTCAGCACATTATTGGTTATATGAGAATGAATTACAAATGCACATAAAAGGCTCACTTCTGTTTATAGTTCAGTCGATGAAAGCTATGATCCTGCATGTGACAACTATGCATAAACTTCGGAAATGTGAGTTTATAGTATCATCGCTTTTATTTAACGACATAGTATATATTTATGGATTCCTGGTACTCACTGGTCTTCACACTCCTGATGTAGCTATTCTTTTATAGTACATGATGAGGAATTTGTTTCATGTTATTCAGACTATGTGCACTCACTTTTATTCCTAACCGAATGAGGTTTTTCGATCTTTTTACATATTCCAAGGTTGAAAACTTTAGTATGAGGAGAAATATCTGTGAAAAATTCGGATACATATCATCGCTTTTTGTTCTTACTTTATCCGAAATTAAAATTATGAATTATTCAACACTATAAAATCAAAACTCTGAGACAAGTACTCATAATTACCTGAAAAGAAAGTGATTTGTACGTTGTGCAATTGAAGTTTATCTACCAGTGCACCTTGCATTCAAATGATATTCATATGGACAAAACAGATAGTCGTGCCAATGAGTGCTTTTTATTTTTCAACAGTCTGAAAGATTCATGAAAGATGAGAAAATTTCCTAAAAGAAGAGTTCAACCTTCGGAACTGTAGGATCAATATTTATAATTGTCTCAGAACAATTTACATTATGTAACCATATTGAATATGAATATATATATATATATATATATATATATATATATATATATATATATATATATATATATATATATATATATATAGCACGGTAGACCACCTCCAAGTCATGCATATGCTAATCGTGAAGGCAACAGAGTACAACATTCCTCTTCATCTCGCCTTCATAGATTATCAAAAAGTGCTCGACTCCATCGAGATATGGGCAGTACTGGAGGCAATGGATAATCAGAATCGATTCGCGATACTTCAACCTCATCCAACACATCTACGCCAGTGCAACACTCAGGGTCAAACTGGAGGAAGACATGGCGATGGAAAAAATCCCGATGGAGAGAGGCGTTCGCCAGGGATACACGATATCTTTCAAGCTATTCACCTTAGCACTGGAGGACATCTTCAAGAACCTGTCCTGGGAGAAGAAGGGCATCAATATTGACGGCACCTATCTAAACCACTTTAGATTCGCTGACAACATCGTACTGATAAGCAGCGACTCAGAAGAGCTGAAGGATATGCTGCAGCAACTTCACAAAGTGTCAGCAAAGGTTGATTTGAGGATAAACCTTCAAAAGACAAAGATCTTGATCCCGGATGCTCGGTCGAGAATCATAACCTAGAAGCTGTAGAACACAGTATCAAACTGGGCAAAGAAAACCAGACCAATGAAATAACAAGAAGCATAGGACTAACATGGGCAGCGTTTGAGAAACCCGGCTCCATCCTCAAAAACCCAGCTATGCCTATAAATCTTAAACAGAAAGTGTACGAATCCTGCGTACTACCGGTAACAACATATGGCCTGGAAACCACCGCGCTCACGCAAAAAAGTGCCAGTAGGCTAAGGACAAACCAAAGAGCCATGGAGAGGGCAATGCTGGGGATCACTTTCAGAGAAAGAGTGCGCAACGTGGAGATCCGAAGGCGCACTAAGATCACAGATGTAGTGGCGCGGAATGCTGGCCTGAAGTGGCGATGGGCAGGACACGTCGCAAGACAGGACGGCACGAGGTAGCCGAAAAAAATCGTCCAGTGGAGACGCCGGACAACAAGTCGGAGTGTAGAAAGACTGCAACGGAGGTGGATGGATGACATCAAGAAGATTTGGGGGAAAAACTGGCGTCAAACACAGCGACATGGAAAGATCTGGAAGAGGCCTACATCCAGGAGTGGATGGAGACGGGCTCATTCCTCGAACATATATATATATATATATATATATATATATATATATATATATATATTATATATATATATATATATATATATATATATAGTATATGTATGTATGTATATATATATAATATATATATATATATATATATATATATATATATGTATGTATATATATATATATATATATATATATATATATATATATATATATATATATATATATATATATATATATATATATATATATATATATATATATATATATGTATATATATATTCCAACGCCTCTGGAAGAAGAAAAAATTACGTTCATTTACATAGACCATCGAAATATTTTCCTACTCATTATTTTCGTCAAGTTTACCTATAACTGAATTCGATATGAAATTTAACAAACTTATTATAAGCTTGTAAGAAAATAGGCCAACGTGGCAACAGTTTGAAATTCCATACAAATTTTCATGTAGCTTAGTAACGCACCGTTCATTATATTTCCAAAGATCTCAGATAATTGGAAATATTCTTGATTGAAATCAACAGCCGCCTTCTAAATTAAAATATTAATGAGCAATAACAGCTCCAGCTAGCAAGATCACATTTACTACAAGTCAGCAACTTTCAGTGAAAGTTTTTTGTTCCAGATATTAAGTTAATTGCGTTTCTTATTTCATAAAATTCTGTTATCTATATAAACATATATATATATATATATATATATATATATATATATATATATATATATATATACAGGGTGTCAATTCGAAAATGAGCAGCACTCCATATTTCTCTTCACGGAATTTACGTTGTTGTCGAACATATTTAGAATCTCTAAATTTCATAGGACATACACAACACCCAAGAGCAAGGTGGGACTCGAACCCACAATCCTCGGTTTACAAGCGATACACCCTACCGCTGGGATACCGAGGCCTCAACTGCATTATTCAAATTTAATCAATTGAACACACTTCATACATTCGTGACGTTGAATACGGTCATTTGAAGGAAAAAAGAATTAAAAACGGATGTAACTCATCTAGAATTACATAAGAATTACAACAATCGCAAGATGAATGGGTAAGGGTTAAATATAATACGACAAAAAATACCCCAAATGTTGCCCCCTTGATACTGATATTGACATGTTTCGAAAAATTTTCATTTCTTATAATTATATATATATATATATATATATATATATATATATATATATATATATATATATATATATATATATATATATATTATATATAGTATATAAAATATATATATATATATATATATATATATATATATATATATATATATATATATATATATATATATATATATATATATATATATATATATATATATATATATATATATATATATATATATATATATATATATATATATTTATTTATATATATTTATATATATATATATATATATATATATATACTAGCTGACCCAGCAGAAGTTGTTCTGCCATATAAATTATTTTTATCTATCTATCGTTCTATCTATCCATCTACATATCTATCTACATATCTGTCTATCAATCTATCTGGCCCGGCAAACGTTGTTCTGCCATATAAATTTATTTTTATCTATCTATCTTTTTATCTATTCATCTATCTGCCGATGTATCACTATCTATCTAACTATCTATCTATAAATCTATCTGACCCGGCAAACGTTGTTTAAATTATAAAAATGGCTATTAAAAAATATGGGTTGTTGAAAGAAGGGTGAAAATTTAGAGTTGTTTGTATTTTTTAATGCAACATCATAAAAAAATAAAAATAAAAATTTTGTCCAAAAAATTTATAAAAATGTTTGTGGTGAACTACTCTAATCACGTAAGGGTATGAAAAATATAGTACGACCTATTCTCAGACAGACTATTGTTATTTTCGATTGCCAACTTGCAACCCTATTGCAGATCTGTGGATAAAATTTAAAAGAATGAAAATCGCGACGGAAAAATAGGGGTTGATCGCAGAAGGTAAAAAATTGAGAGTTAATGAATTTTTTTATTCTTGACAAAATAAAAATAAAAATATTGCCAAAAAAAAGTTTATAATCAACAAATAAAAGATAGGGATTGATCGTAGAGGGGTGAAAATTCAGGGTTGTATGTATTTTAGAATGTTGTATCATGAAAAAAATTAACATGAAGTTTTGTCTAAAAAAAAATCAAGGGGTGGACTACCCTTATATTTAGGGCGATGATAATGTTGGCCGATTCTCAGACCTACCCGATATGCACACAAAATTTCATGAGAATCGGTCGAGCCATTTCGGAGGAGTTTAACAAATGAAAAATAGGGGTTGATCGTAGAGGTGTGCAAATTTAGGGTTGTGTGTATTTTTAAATGCTGTATCATAAAAATATAGAACAGAAATTTGTGTCTGAAAAATAAAAAAAATAAATTAAGGGTTGGACCACCCTCATTATTTAGGGGGATGAAAAATAGATGTTGGCTGATTCTCAGACCTACCCGATATGCACACAAAATTTCATGAGAATCGGTCAGGCCATTTTGGAGGAGTTTAACAAATTAAAAATGAAAGTTGATCGTAGAGGTGTGCAAATTCAGGGTTGTGTGTATTTTTGAATGCTGTATCATAAAAATATAGAACAGAAATTTGTGTCTGAAAAATAAAAAAATTAAATTAGGGGGTGGACCACCCTCAACATTTAGGGGGATGCAAAATAGATGTCAGCCGATTCTCAGACCTACTCGATATGCACACAAAATTTCATGAGAATCGGTCGAGTCATTTCGGAGGAGTTTAACAAATGGAAAATAGGGGTTGATCGTAGAGGTGTGCAAATTTAGGGTTATGTGTATTTTTAAATGTTGTATCATAAAAATATAGAACAGGAATTTGTGTCTGAAAGATAAAAAAATTAAATTAGGGGGTTGACCACCCTCAACATTTAGGGGGATGAAAAATAGATGTTAGCCGATTCTCAGACCTACCCGATATGCACACAAAATTTCTCATGAGATTCGGTCGAGCCATTTCGGAGGAGTTTAACAAATGGAAAATAGGGGTTGATCGTAGAGGTGTGCAAATTTAGGGTTATGTGTATTTTTGAATGTTGTATCATAAAAATATAGAACAGGAATTTGTGTCTGAAAGATAAAAAAATTAAATTAGGGGGTGGACCACCCTCAACATTTAGGGGGATGAAAAATAGATGTTAGCCGATTCTCAGACCTACCCGATATGCACACAAAATTTCTCATGAGATTCGGTCGAGCCATTTCGGAGGAGTTTAACTTCTAACACTGCGACACGAGAATTTTATATATTAGATTATATAGGGTAAATGGAGGCAAGATGGACCAGAGGATAGACTAACTATCAGAAATATTGTGTAAAAATCACTTGAGTTACTGAATAATAAGAATACACTATTAATCAGTCAGCATCTGACGAAGAGATAGATATTACTTCGAAACGTCATGCAATTTCATTGTTATCTACAGTGTTTTGCTATAATAATATATTTTCTCCAGAAACTATGAGTAGCGTAGGTATATACTCGTATTTCTCTTCTCATCTAGTAACATATTCTTTGAAACATTACATATTCATAGATGAATTCAAATATAAACTGAGAGATCGCTGCTGACAGAATATAATTTGATATATTTTGAGTAATCATCTTCTCCACTTCCATGTGCGTTCATGGTTATCGATCTGAATATGACAAAAACGCGAAAACAAAATATGTGGAACATTTCAATTTTGTGCCTGGAATTTTGTAGTCTTCCCAGTTCATTGTTTTCGCGTTTATGTCAGAGTTTATTTTTATTTTGCCATTCAGTTCTGAATAGTAAACTGCCGGAAATTTTACGAATTGAAAATTAAAATAAGATACGTATAATGATGATAAATAATCGCAAATTATTTAATATAATAAAACAATTTTTACTGAATAGGCAAACCTGTGATGAATCATAATTTTAAGTCGAATGAATTTTCTCAAAAGCTTCGAGGATATATATATATATATATATATATATATATATATATAAATATATATATATATATATATATATATATATATATATATATATATATATATATATATATATATATATATATATATATATATATATATATATATATATATATATATATATATATATGTATATATATATATATATAATATACATAGGGTTTCCATATAATTGCGAAAGGTTTCAGGGGGTGAACTTACACGCTTTCAAGAATAACAAAATCCTAGATTTTTTTGATTTCATTGGCAAAAGATCCGTTCATGCACGATGTTGTATTTTATTTTTCTATCAACAGATATTTTGAATCAAAGAATTTTCTAGAGTTTAAAAGTTCTGGTAAAAAATTAAATAGAGGTTGCATGTTTCACTCCTTTTAAAAATCACAGCTGAATTAAAAGAATATCCATGAGTAGAGTTACCATTTTTGGAAGACTATAGCTTTTCAAACATAGGTCTTGGAGCTTCGGATTACATGAAAGACCTCCTTCAATTTACGACAAGCAATCCAAACAATCACCCACTATAAACTTTCGCACTTATTTGGAAACAGCCTATATATATATATATATATATATATATATATATATATATATATATATATATATATATATACTAGCTGACCCGGCAAACGTTGTTCTGCCATATAAATTATTTTTATCTATTCATCTATCTGCCTATGTATATCTATCTATCTATCTAACTATGTATCTATCTATCTAGATAGTTATCTATCTTTCTATCTATATAACCATCTATCGTTCTATCTATATATATATATATATATATATATATATATATATATATATATATATATATATATATATATATATATATATATATATATCTATCTGTCTATCTATCTGAATATCTATCTATCAATTTATCTGACCGGGCAAACGTTCTGCCATATAAATTATTTTTATCTACCTATATTTCTATATATTCATCTATCTGCCGATGTATATCTACCTATCTATCTATCTATCTAGTTATCTATCTTTATATCTATCTATCCATCTATCTATCTAACAATCTATCTTTCAATCTATCTGACCCGGCAAAAATGTTAATCATTGGGAGTATGAAAAATATATAACGACCTATTCTCAAACCGACTTTCGTTATTTTCGATTGCCATCTTGCAGCCCTATTGCGGATCTGTGGATAAAATTTAAAAAAATTAAAATCGCGATGCAAAAATTGGGGTTGATCGTAGAAGGGTAAACAATTGAGAGTAATATGAATTTTTCTATTCCAAGTCATGACAAAATAAAAACGACATTTGTTGTACTATTTTCATCTTCAAATTTTCAATCCAATGCTTTGCTACGCCGTTCTGATGAGGACCAAAGAGTCCGAAACACGTGTCAACGGCTGCTTCCATATAAACGTTCTATACCGATAATTCTGCTCTACTTTTTTAATATTTTCCTGCTACTAATTTCTTTGTTGTTAGATAAATAGTACCCTATTATTCTTATTTTCGAACATTACGTAGGTAAAGGTTTCTGTGGTTTCCCTTGCCATCTAATGATAACAATTTTGAATGTTTATATTAGACTGAATAGCACGTAATAAATAACAAAGAACAACCACATTCGGAAAAAAATTTTAGCGAGACAAAGCAGTCTTTGTCTATTCAAATTTTTTCAAATCAATGAATGTCAAGGAGATTTCAATTTTTTCAAAAGTTTTGATAAACTACGAATGTCGTAGCGAAACGTCAACTTTTTAATAAAATCGAGTTTTTTAAGATTCAACCATCCTGTTATTGCTAATAATTATCAAGAGATTAAAAATAGATCACAGGCAACAACAATTCGAATAAATAATTAAATATTGCAAGCTGAAAATATGGCAATAATCCCAAACTCAAGCTGAGAGTTTCAAACATTGTTCTAGATTGTGAGTACCTTTTTAAAAGATTTGAAATTCTAAATAAAAACTTCATTAAAAACGGTTACTTCCATATAAACGGGCTATACCGATAATTTTGCTCTACTTATTTAATATTTTCCCGCGACTAATTTCTTTATCATTGTTTATTTACTCGTTCTGAGATCTCGCGGATGGCATTAATCGCCTCCGTGGCAGAGTTTGACCAAATCTCCCAAACCGGAGAGTTTCAACAATAGTCCACAAAGGTGTGATTGTCTTCCGTAGCAGAAGTTTTTATTTGTTGTACTATTTTCATCTCCAAATTTTCATTCCAATGCTTTGCTACGCCGTTCTGATGAGGACCAAAGAGTCCGAAACACGTGTCAACGGCTGCTTCCATATAAACGTTCTATACCGATAATTCTGCTCTACTTTTTTAATATTTTCCTGCGACTAATTTCTTTGTTGTTAGATAAATAGTACCCTATTATTTTTATTTTCGAACATTACGTATGTAAAGGCTTCTGTGGTTTCCCTTGCCATCTAATGATGACAATTTTGAATGTTGATATTAGACTGAATAGCACGTAATAAAGAACAAAGAACAACCACATTCGGAAAAAAATTTTAGCGAGACAAAGCAGTCTTTGTCTATTCAAATTTTTTCAAATCAATGAATGTCAAGGAGATTTCAATTTTTTCAAAAGTTTTGATAAACTACGAATGTCGTAGTGAAACGTCAACTTTTTAATAAAATCGAGTTTTTTAACATTCAACTATCCTGTTATTGCTAATAATTATCAAGAGATTATAAATATATATATATATATATATATATATATATATATATATATATATATATATATATATATATATATATATATATATTTATATTTATATATATATATATATATATATATATATATATATATATATATATATATATATATATATATATATATATATATGAAAAACTTGGTTCACGGAATGAACCGCGTAAAAGATTTGAAAAATCTTTTACGCGGTTCATTCCGTGAACCAAGTTTTTCAAATACTTCCGACCGCGGAAATCTTTCTGAACATATATATATATATATATATATATATATATATATATATATATATATATATATATATATAAATATAAAAAATATATATATATATATATATATATATATATATATATATATATATATATATATACAGTGTGATACCAAATCAATATGTATACAAAATACTATCCTTAGGAGAATTTTGAAAATTTAGCAATATACCAAGGTCGAAGATCGGCTTAAATAGTTGTAAGTTGATGACACTTCCGGTTATACCGGAAGTAGGTGTCAACTTGCTTATATGAAATGGAACATCATATATATCATTACAGATTTCGATTCTACGCAACAGTAGATAAGGTAGGCCGATACTAGCGCACTTTTGGTCATTTTTACATATAAATTCCCATAAGGAGATCTAAGGTTCATTCTGCAAAAATGGTTTCCTTTTGAAAAATTTTTGTGCATATTGGATATTAGATATTTCATTTTGGAAATTATATGCATTGTTAAATTATTGAAGGTGGGCTAAAAAAATCATCGTAGCCTGTGCTGGGGTGAAAGACATTTCCGATTTATGTATATTATGAGAAACCATTGTTCATTTTCACTTCTTGAGAGGAACATAAACAAATCAATCTCTTTATGGTTGGTGGGATGGGATAGATACAAGATTGAAAATATAACTATTCATATAATTGTTACATCATAATTTCATAAAAGTATAACAATCGAGAACGAAAAGTCTAGAGCGTTCTAGCAAGATTGTCAATGGCTCACAGGATATATGAATACGATTAGTAACAGTCGAGCGAGTTAGTTAAAATCTTATTCTGGCGACGAAATAGATAGAAATGAAGAAAATACATAAATAATAAGTGGTTAAGTGACTAGTTAGTGGTAGTGAATTTTAAGAGTTGTTTATTATATAATTCGATAGAAATGAAAATGAACGAAATGAATTATAGTTCAGAATAAAGTATAAACTTTAGAATAAAAACACTTGGCTTATGTTTCACAATATAAAAAATCTTTAGATACTGTACTTAGCAGTAATAAAAAGTCGACATGTTTCGAGCTATGAACTCATTATCAAGACTGACAACAGGAGAGTATTGCATCGTAATTTATAAAACAGACAAAAGCAAAGGTGATACCTGAAAATCAATTTGTTCGTTTACAAGGGGTAATTGACTATTATGGGCGGAACTTATTTCGATAATTTCGAGAAGGTCAAGACGTTTACCCTTGTTACCTGAATGTAACAATTTGGTTTTGTTGAAATCCAGGAAGTGATTGAATTTTATACAATGTTCAGAGAAGTCAGTGGTATTTTTGTTTTGTAAAATTGACTTTTTATGTTCTTCAACACGAATATTTATATTCCTTCCTGTCTGTCCAATATAGAAAGCAGGACATTCGTCGAAAAATATTTTGTAAATACCACTGTTTTCTCCGATGTTAGATTTTTCTTTATCATTGACCAAGAGTGACTTCAAGTTTCTTTTATTTGTACAAATTGTTTTAACGTTATTTTTCGATAGTCTGTTACAAATTTTGCTACTCAAATTAGGCACATAATTTATTGGGAAGTATTTTTGTTCTTCATTAATAGTTTGCGTGTGGTATATTGAATGCAACAGATACTTTCTTCGTTTTTTCCCAATGAGCTTGTCGATAAGACTTTCATTGTAACCGTTATTGATGGCTAATAATTTAATTGTATTAACTTCAGTTTGAAAATTTGTTTCCGATAATGGAATCGTGAACAACCTATCTATGAACGAATGAAAAGCACTCGGAAACAAATTTTCAAACTGAAGTTAATACAATTAAATTATTAGCCATCAATAACGGTTGCAATGAAAGTCTTATCGACAAGCTCATTGGGAAAAAACGAAGAAAGTATCTGTTGCATTCAATATACCCCACGCAAACTATTAATGAAGAACAAAAATACTTCCCAATAAATTATGTGCCTAATTTGAGTAGCAAAATTTGTAACAGACTATCGAAAAATTACGTTAAAACAATTTGTACAAATAAAAGAAACTTGAAGTCACTCTTGGTCAATGATAAAGAAAAATCTAACATCGGAGAAAACAGTGGTATTTACAAAATATTTTGCGACGAATGTCCTGCTTTCTATATTGGACAGACAGGAAGGAATATAAATATTCGTGTTGAAGAACATAAAAAGTCAATTTTACAAAACAAAAATACCACTGGCTTCTCTGAACATTGTATAAAATTCAATCACTTCCTGGATTTCAACAAAACCAAATTGTTACATTCAGGTAACAAGGGTAAACGTCTTGACCTTCTCGAAATTATCGAAATAAGTTCCGCCCATAATAGTCAATTACCCCTTGTAAACGAACAAATTGATTTTCAGGTATCACCTTTGCTTTTGTCTGTTTTATAAATTACGATGCAATACTCTCCTGTTGTCAGTCTTGATAATGAGTTCATAGCTCGAAACATGTCGACTTTTTATTACTGCTAAGTACAGTATCTAAAGATTTTTTATATTGTGAAACATAAGCCAAGTGTTTTTATTTTAAAGTTTATACTTTATTCTTTATGATGTTTCACCAAGTGATGTGCGAGAATTCAATCTCAGAAATTACAGTTCGTTATTAGACAATTGCGTGTTTATATTCGCACAATAGAAAAACGTAAGAACATATAATCTTCGGGTTAAAATTAGGTATTAAGGTTCTAGCATAAATCTTTTACTAAATTAGTATAATATGAAGGGACTATTACATGTAGTGAACAAGGAAATTTATTTAATAATTTAAAAAATTATCGAACAACTTTCAAAGGGAGCTGATTATACGTATTCCGCAACGCAAAGAACAGTGAATTATAGAAATCGTCAAGTCAGCCCGACTCAACATCTGCATACAGCTGTTTCGATCTTATTAGATCTCATCAGTGCAGCTTATTTGACTCGGATTGAATTAACAAATTTCTAATTGTTCCCCAATACAAATCGTGGTCAGTAACACTCACACCAAAGATATTGGGAACCAACAATTCACCGCTTAGACCGAAAATGCAGAAATTTGTCGCGCAAACACGTACCTCCTGATATGAAGATATCTACTCTACAACAGTGGTGTATATGATTCCAAGGCACACTAACATAGTGATTTAAAACCTTTGGATATACTCACGAGAGCGCGCTCCGAAGATGCTAGTAGCGTAATACGCAAAATACAACAATCAAATCATGAAAAACATACTTGTTGACCATGGTCAATTTCATACATTACATAAAGTGAACAAGGAAAATTCTTTAATAATTAAAAAAATTATCAAACATCGATTCGATCTTATTAGATCTCATCAGCTCAACAACTGTATGCAGATTTTAAGTCGGAGTGACTTGACAATTTCTATAATTCACCGTTTGATTGTGAATGCAGATTTTGCGTTACGGAATACGTATAACCAGCACTCTTGGAAAGTTATTTGATAATTTTTTAAATTATAAAAGAATTTTCCTTGTTCACTTTATGTAATGTATGAAATTGACCATGGTCAACAAGTATGTTTTTCATGATTTGATTGAAGGGACTATTTTTGGGTATCACAAAATTATATATATATATATATATATATATATATATATATATATATATATATATATATATATATATATATATATTTATATATATATATGTACTAGCTGACCCGGCAAACGTTGTTCTGCCATATAAATTATTTCTATCTATCTATCTTTCTATCTATTCATCTATCTGCCGATGTATATCTACCTATCTAACTATCTATATATCTATCTCTATCTAGATAGTTATCTGTCTTTCTATCTAGCTATCTACATATCTATCTAACCCGGCAAAGGTTGTTCTGCCATAAAAATTATTTTTATCTATCTGTCTTTCTATATATTCATCTATCTGCTAATGTATATCTATCTATCTACCTAGATAGTTATCTATCTTTCTATCTATCTATCTATCTATCTGACCCGGCAAACGTTGTTCTGCCATATAAATTATTTTTATGTATCTAAATAGGGGTTGATCGTAGAGGGGTGAAAATTTAGGGTTGTATATATTTTTGGCTGCTGTAGCATAAAAAAATAGAACAGAGAATGTTGTCAAAAAAATAAAGAAAAAAATTAAAAGGTGGACTACCCTTAACATTTAGGGGGATGAAAAATAGATTTTGTCGGATTCTCAGACCTAACCGATATGCACACAGAATTTCATGAGAATCGGTCGAGTCATTTGGAAGGAGTTTAACAAATAAAAAATAAGAGTTGATCTTAGAAAGGTGAAAATTTAGGATTGTATGTATTTTTGTATGCTGTATCATAAAAAAATAAAAACAAAAAATTTAGGGGTGGACTATCCTTAACATTCAGGGGGATAAAAATTAGATGTTGGCCGATTCTCAGACCTACTCAATATGCTCACAAAATTTCATGAGAATCGGTCAAGCCGTTTCGGAGGAATATGGGAACGAACTTTGTGACACGAGAATTTTATATATTAGATATATATATATATATATATATACATATATATATATATATATATATATATATATATATATATATATATATATATATATATATATATATATATATATATATATATATATATAAGGCACTCAATAGCGTATCTAAATTCTTTCTTGTACATCAAGTAGAAAAATCATAACATTTTTGTTTCAGGAATGTTCGATATTTATATTCGAGAAACGCTGCGCCGAAAAACTCCACAAGCCTAAACGCAAGGAAACGGTGACGGAAATTCTTCGTTCCTCTGTCAGACAACTGGAACGTTTCCGGCATCCGAAAATACTTCACGTGTTGCATCCGATCGAAGAGTGCGCCGACACGTTGGCTTTCGCCTCCGAGCCAGTCCTCGCAAGCCTGGCGAATATTTTAGCTTATCACGACGTCAGCGGAAGCCAGAGCGGCATAAATACTGCCTCTAATCAGCAATTACCCCAAAGGCCAGCGCACGCGAGGGAGTACAACTTCCTGGACATCGAGTACAAGTACGGAATCCTACAGGTGAGGAAGTTTAATCTGATTAAAATCATGAAAGAGAGTTAGTGCAATATTCCAGCAAACGTTTTCTTTATAAATTAGTAATATTTTTGAAAGAATATTTTTGGAATCAAAGAACGTAAGAGCAGTTTTGAAAACAATAAAAGATATTCCAATCATTCTAATCGTTTAGTAGAAGAGAATCATTAGGTCAATACAGATTTCCAAATTTATATAGAAAGAGTAGAAGATTGTGGTTGAACATTTGGAAATCCCTAGAAATCAACAGGTTTAAAAATTCTGATAACTCATTGAATATACAAATATGTACATTTAAATCCCTCGCACCCACTGAATATAATATTTCGAATGATTAGGTATCGACCTATCACCCTGCTTTTCAATGTATTTTGGTAATAGTTCCTTTTATATACTAAAATTTGTGTAAATTGTGATAATACCAAGATTTCAGTATAGAGTTCTATCTGATGAAGTCACCGAGGGGTGGAACGGTACGTCATAGATTTATGTGTTTTTCTAATAATATAGTTATAGGTTTTGAACATGTAACAGTCTCGTCGATACTAATAATAATATTCCATCCATTATTCTGAATTACAATATGGAAAATGTATAATTTTAAGAGCTCATACTCAATGAGATTCATTAAAATTTCGATAATAAAAAATTTTCAGGTAAAAGCGAAGATTTAAATTACATTTGTGAAGCCTCGGAGACCTTTTGTAAATTTATAACTTAAATTATTTTTAATAAATTAGTAGTCATTTTTTGGACTAAAATGACCTCATATTCTTCAGCTATCAGAGAACCAAATTTAAAAAAAAATTTACACCTGATTTAGAGTTAAGTGATGCTGCAGAGGTTGATGAAATCATGTTGGAACTAAACCGTAGTAGTGCTCCCGGAGATGATGGTGTAACAGTTTATGACTTGCTGAACCTGAGGGAATATATTCTAGAAATTCTCACAAAATTAGTCAACCAAGTTTTGCTTACTGGTGTGTTCCCAACGGAACTTAAGGTCAGTAAAATAAGTCCTATATTTAAATCGGGAGATAAATGTTCGCCAAATAATTACAGACCTATTTTCGCTATTAGTATATTTTCGAAAATTATAGAAAAAATTTTGAAAAAAAGGATGCTGTTATTTATTACTGAGAACGTATTATTTGATGAGTTCCAATATGGTTTCATAAAGGATAGCGGTACGCTTTCGGCCACTTTCGACTTAATTAATTATGTATCGATGGCGCTAGATAATAAAGAAATTGTAATTGTGATATTTGTAGATTTAAGAAAGGCTTTTGATGTGGTTAGTATAGACAGATTGTTACTGAAGTTACAAAGCATGGGTTTTAGAGGTGGTTTTTTGGAATTGATTAATTCTTACTCAACAAATAGAAGTCAGTACGTTTTCTTGAATAATACAGTTAGTGATAACCTTTCAAATAACTATGGTGTACCACAAGGCTCCGTACTTGGTCCATTATTGTACTCATTATATGTGCTTAGTCTTAGATGTGCCAACTTGTCAGCTAGGTATTTTACTTTTGCTGATGATACTGCACTTGTATATCGAGGGGGAAATGAGTTTGAGCTGATGGAACAGGTAAACCACGATATAGATCTTTACAGTAGATGGCTCTATTACAATAAAATGAAGATTAATATTGACAAGACCAAGTATATGTTGTTTAAACAAAAAAATAAGCAAAGAGGTAACATTAGTATCAAAATTGACAATACTGAATTAGAAAGAGTTGAATGCATCAAATATCTTGGCCTTGTTATTGATGAATCACTAGGCTGGGAAAAACATCTAAGAAAGCTAACTGAAAGAACTTTTCTTGTGATGCCGGTCATTTATAAGTGCAGATCATACCTAAATAAAAAAACTAAATATCTAATTTATAACGCATTTTTTCTGACTCACTTCCGATATTTGATACCTGTCTGGGGTTCTTGTTGTAAAACTGCCTTTGAAGGGATGCAGGTACTTCAAAACAAAATACTAAAGATTTTGTTCAATTATAACGTGCTGACTTCCACCGAACAATTATATAAAGATTTAAACATCGATAAATTAAAAGCGATACTAAAATTGGAACAATGTAAATTAATACACAAAATCTTGTATGGAAATCAAAAAACGAATACAAATTTTACATGTGCAAATGAGATACATACCTATAGTACGAGAACACGTAATAATCTGTATTTAGAATCTAGTAGAACCGATATTAGTTTGTTCAGTCCTGTGCATTGTGCTATTCGATCTTTTAATGAGTTACCAGATAATTTGAAAACTATTCGGAACTTTAAACATTTTCTAAGGAATCTAAAATTATACATAAAAAAAAACTTAATTTAATACAATGTACCTGTCTTGCTGTGAATGCCTGAATAGCCAGTTTATTTTTGTTGGTATTTGAACTTTAATTTAGTTATAATCTCGGGGCCAGTATATTTATACTGTTTAGAGATGTAAAGTAAGGATTGAGGATTATTGTAATGAGATCAATAAAGAGTTTTCAAAAAAAAAAAAAAAAAAAAATTTTGAGGAATATATTTGATAATCCAGCTGCTTAACACGGACGAAACTATAAACTAAAATATATGAAGATGAAGAATAATCCACCTTGAATAAAAAACTGTAAACTTCTTGTTTGAGTAATAAGTCAAGGGAATGAAAATAAATATAATTCTTTGTGAAATAAACAGTTTGCATTATGGCGAATGCGCACGGTTATTGAATATTTATAGTTGTTTCATAATAGTTCTGGAAATGTTTCTAACCCTATTTATTTATATATAATATATATATACATATATATATATATATATATATATATATATATATATATATATTTATATATATATATATATGTATATATATATATATATATATATATATATATATATATTATATATATATATTATATATATATATTATATATATATATATATATATATATATATATGTATATATATATAATATATATATATATATAATATATATATATATATATATATATATATATATATATATATAAAAAATATATATATATAAATATATATATATATATATATATATATATATATATATATATATATATATATATATATATATATATATATATATATATATATTTATATTGTACAGTTCGCAATGACTTTTTGATGTTGAACTGTTCCTAAGCTACCGTTAAGGGAGATTAGGTGATTAACGTTCGGATTAATGAATTGCCACAAATAAAACTAATTCACATATATTTGTAAGCAATTAAGCAATTTGGTATACAATATTTAAGGTGTACGTGGTTTAATTACAGAAGATAGACGTGTGTCGTATCTCCGGAGTTCTATTCTTAACTAACTTATTTTCTATCTGCTCTGTTCTTTCTCATAAACTGCCCTGATGCCCCGCTTCCCCCTCAGTATTTGCGTGGGAAGAAACGACAAGTGAACATATGCGAAATATCGTCCTTAGACCCTTACGCAATAAATCTAGTTTATCAAGGCAGTTGACTGAAAGAAATATATCAATACATATAACAATATTAAAGGCTGAAAGAGAACATCTAGATAAGGGTTCTCAGAACAAAATCTGGAAATAAGTCTTCTCTGATGTCTTTAAAACCAATATTTTAAGAAATATTATTCCAGGTACGCAACATATATATATATATATATATATATATATATATATATATATATATATATATATATATATATATATATATATATATATATATATATATATATATATATATATATATATATAAATATATATATATATATATATATTTATATATATATATATATTTATATATAAATAATTATTTATAAATTTATAAATATATATATATATATATATATATATATATATATATATATATATATATATATATATATATATATATATATATTTATATATATATATATATATATATATATACATACGTATACATATACAGTGTGTCGCATTTAAGATGAAGACACCCCCATATTATAGTTATTTGAAGAAATACAGATTTGAATTTTTGCACAGTTATACACGGTGATGGGTCATATTTTTTAAGATACTTAGCTGAATTCTGAATTTTAAACTCAGCCTACTATGAATTGACAAATAGGGCCGATTCTCAATATTTTGTTTCGCGTTAGACATATCGAAAAAAGTTATGATATAAAGTTGTTCAGAATATATTTTTAGGCCCGTATACCAATTTTCATGACAAAATTCGCATTTTAAGTTATTCAATATTTTGGTTATAATTCAAAATTATGTAGTTCATTTTTCAATTTTATAACTAGTGTGCTATGGAAAGTAAGAACTTGATAATTTAATATGTTATGTATATCCAAATACTTCAATAAAATAAATAACACAAAGGAATGACAATTTTTTATGACAATTTTCTTATTCTTTTGATAACTGAAAAAAAAAAAATTTATGTAAAAATAATTTTCCTAATACAAAATAATTAATCAACTGTAATTAGATGAGGTCTCCTTCAGCTAGATCTCGGTCCATTCGAATATATTTTTTAATGAGTAACGGAAGCACGTTCGAGATGTTCCAAGATAAACTCTGCAGCAACTTGTCTGCTGCTACGAACATCATCACCAAATAACCGAATTATTTCGACTTTTTCACGTAAAGTTATAATGGCATTTTGATTCTCTGATCAGTAATAACTAACTAAAACATAACCCAATAAACTCCAAACTGACTAGTATTCAACATTTCTGTCGATCTTATTATTTTCCATGGCACATGAAGTATCAAATAAAATAAAAAACTTGTAATAATTTTAAGATACAAAAATATTGAAAAAATTTAAATTCGAATTTTGTCATGAAAATTGGTATATGGACCTAAAAAAATTTTCCAAACAACTTTTTCTCATAACGTTTTTTGGTTATCTCTCATGCGAAACAAAATATTGAGAATCAGCCCTATTTGTCATATCGTAGTAGGCTGACTTTAAAATTCAGAATTAGGTTAAGTATCTCAAAAAATTAGAAACATCACCATTTATGTCTTATATAACTAAAATATGGAGGTGTCTTCATCTTAAATGCGACACACTGTATATATATATATATATATATATATATATATATATATATATATATATATATATATATATATATATATATATATATATATATATATATAGAAGCAATTGAAGCTCTGCTAACCCTTTTGGGATATCTGCAGTTTTGTTTATTAACTGAATATAGTAGCTGTTCAGATTGTTGAATTATGCACAAGAATCTCTTAAAGGGACCATTGTGATAGGTATTTCATGCATGAAGTTATATTAATAGAAAATACAGGCTTTGTATCAAAAACTATGAATTTTTCACTGACCCATAAATTATGTAGTAGGTATAAGCGTTATGTATGGAATAGCATATCAGCCTCCATGGCTGTGCTGGCGCATAGGTACCCTATCTTTTGTCGAAATTTCCATTAGCATTATTCATGTATGTGGTTAAATTTCATTGATATAGCGGTCAATTTGTTTCTTAAAGGCATGAATATATGTGCACTTTTTAGCATAAATATGAAACTCTACGAAACCTCAAACAAAAACTCGGATTAAAATCGAATGATCTTAGTGGCAAATTCGGATCACAAAACCGAAAGCTTTTGCCACCAAAACATTGATTGTGTCATTTTCCTATTATTTCCATATATTACAGTTAGGCAACAGAACTGTTATATGACTGCAATATAATAATGATTACCATTAACTGTTGTTGCCTTATCCAGTAGCTTGTTCGAAGAAAATTGGAACTGTGATACCTACTGCGCACTGTTTCCATATTCTGTGATGAACGAGTTTTTGAAGACCAGTCAGAGTATTAACGATCTAGTCTTCCCAAATCTATCGATTAATTTTGCATTTGCTAGAACAGTTGAATATCAGTTAGCAATTGAAAATATCGTTTAGCACTTCATTTTTCATAACCTTGAAATATCAGCTGCCATGCTGATTTAATTTGCAAAAATAGGGAAATACAGATACCAATCATTCATGCATTTCTTCATCATGCATATGACTTCTCGATTTGCAGGCAGTGGCAGGTATATAGACATCAATTCGATAATCGGCCATTACTAAAGATAATTAACCTTATTTCATATATATATATATATATATATATATATATATATATATATATATATATATATATATATATTTATATATATATATATATATATATATATATATATATATATATATATATACAGGGTGTACCAATCTTATGACAAACTTCGGTATTAGGGTTCACAATAAATATTACAAAATTACTCTGCTTTTATTACTTTTGGGTATAGGGAATGCTTCACAAAAATTGAAGTTACATAAAAGAAGTTTCTATTTGTGCTATAAAATACAGGGTGTTCCATTTGAAATGAGAAGGAAAATGAAAGGTTCGAGTTTCCGTCCACCCTGTATACAAAATGAAAAATAATTCAAATTTAATATAATACGGAGATATTGCATCATATTACGAAACTCTGTTAGGCAAAGTAAAATTTTTTTCTTCAACGCACAATAAGCTACAGAGCGTTGATTTACCTACGATTTTCATATAAACGTGTCCATATCTTTTGAAGTACTCTGTATAACATAGCAAAACCTTGAATCAAAAGCTTCAAAAAAATGTGAGTAATCCGAATTCGGTATAATATACAGGGGTACTCATTTGAAAAACCATATGTTTAGTTTGTAACGGAGTTATGCAACACTCTGTATAGTTCGAGATAATTTCAAAATATGGACCTTAAAGACATCTACCATTTTTGTTGATATCATTTTTTGATATCTCTTAAAATAACCCATATACCGAAGTTTGTCGTAAGATTGGTACACCCTGTATATATATATATATATATATATATCCAAATAAATAGTTTATTTCAAGAAATTATATAGAAGTTATTAAATATACACTATCAGGCTTTGGCCTCATTTATGAGGTTCATCAGGAAGAGCATGGTACTATTAAGTTCCTCACTTTAATTAAATATTAGAATCACACCTACACATCCGAAATAACGTTTAAAAGTTTTTGTTTGAATAGGTCATTACTGAGACAACATGCGGAGAAAAAAGCTAGTGTTTTTCGCTCGGAATTTTGTATCCAAATTGTTCTTTGATGTGTGGTTTCAAAATGAATAAATTGAGACCGCTATCAGCAGTGATCACACATTTTCATGATTTTTGAAAAATGTTTGACGCCATATTAGCATTTTCTTGATGGATTCTTGGCCACCGTCAAATGAACTAAATAGTAATGAAAACCGCATATCATTATCTTTTTAGAAAAAAAGTTTTTCGAGTTATGACATTCAACTTTTTTTCGCTATTCAGAATATCACCTAGGATGTCATATGTATATTTTATATATTCTTCAATTATTGGTGGAATAATTACAATAATATATTCATGTAAGATATCGAGAATAATGTTTTCACACCAGCGTTCTGAAATTTGTCGATACACAATCTTATTACAGTGCTTTATAAAATGAAAGATTAAGGAATTATGTATAATGATATATATTCAAAAGGAGAAATTATGATATGTTCTTAATCACGATAATAATAGACAAGTTTCGATAAGAATTATAAGCAGGAACTTTTCAATACAACAGTCGTTTTACTGTTTGAAAAAATATTCATGAAAATGCTGAATCAAATAAATTCTCAAATGAATAATCCATAATTATAATTGAGTGGGAATGAATATTAAGTGTAATGTAATATTTCGTATCCCAAAAATTCAAATTACAAAATAAAAAGATAAAATTCGTAGGTTTTAATAATGGAAGACATTTTAGCTGCAAAAGTGTTCAGTAGGTTCTAAACTAAACATTAAACAATGTTCACTCGTTTAGTTCATTCTTACGTCCGCAGTCTATCACAAAATCAAATAATAATTGCTCTGTTGACATAACAATAAGTGGTTACCATTATGGCCCGTTGAACTCGTAAAACGCACACGCGAGTGAAAATGAGTTATTGCGGTATAACTCGGAAAAGGCACTGCAATAAATTTAACTACTGATAACCGTTATGTTTCTATGTGGATATATATATATATATATATATATATATATATATATCTAAAAAAAATTTATATTGATTATGTAAAAATTTGAACACGGTTGCATCTAGACGAACTTATCGGTTGGCTAAAATAAATTATAATGAAATGCTTTCTAATGCTAGGAGGTGTTACAATGAAACCTTGATTCGCAATTCTAATAACCGAGCGAAAACTGTCTGGAATATTGTAAATCTTGATCTTGTTAAACGTGGTAATCATTGTGCGATAAAGCTAAATGTGGGGGGTGAGGTGCACACAACTCCCAGTGAGGTGGCAAGCATATTTGGTGATTATTTCGCCAATGTGACAGAGAAACTACTTCAGGATCACTTGGGAAACACTAGATCGACTTCCTGTGCCGTCTCCAGGATGACAGATAGAACATTTTTCTTCCAGCCTGTTACTTCGTCTGAAGTCATTTCGGTGGTGACTGCCCTAAAGAATAAACCTAGTGCGGGTCTTGACGGTATGTCTGTTGAGTTGATAAAGCCTATAATCGCTGGCATCGCTGACCACATTGCATATTTGATTAACCTCTCCATTAGTACTGGGAAATTTCCATCCTCATTGAAAACAGCGATGGTTGTACCTATTCTTAGAAAAGGTAATCCTGAAGATATGGTCAATTTCAGGCCAATATCTATTTTGAGTGTTTTTTCTAAAATCTTCGAAAGAGTCGTGTATATTAAACTATATGCATTTGTGTCAAGATTTAATATTCTTTCAGATTGTCAACATGGATTTCGCTTAGGTAAATCCACTCAGTCAGCTGCTAGTAATCTGATCGAGTTTGTTTACACGAATCTTGATGAGAGAAAGTATATAATGGGTATTTTCTTCGACTTATCCCGCGCGTTCGATACCATTAACTTCAACTTTGCAAGGAACAAACTGTATAACTTGGGATTTAGGGGTATCATTTCAGATTGGATCAGGATTATCTGGCAGACAGGCGGATAACAGTCAGAGTTAATGGCGCCTGCTCGGCAGAGCATCACTTGAATGCTGGTGTGCCTCAGGGCTCCGTTCTGGGGCCATTAATTTGTTTGCTTTTTGTGAACGACTTACCTCAGCATATTAATGCTGAATTACTGACTTTATTTGCTGATGACACTTCAGTAGTTGTCACAGCATTCACTCATGATGAACTTATCACCAAGACAAAAATGATAATAAATAGCTTCAATAACTGGTGTGATAGAAACCTCCTGATTTGTAATACTTCCAAAACGGAGTGTGTGTATTTTTCCTTACAGGATAACATAACCAATGTCGAGTTCAGTCATAATGGAACGAACTTCACCTCTACAAAACGTGTGAAGTTCTTAGGTATTTTTGTTGACAAGAATCTACGGTGGTCTGATCATGTGGATTATCTGAGTAAGATACTCAATAAATCGAGGTATGCCTTGTCCCGCATAAGGGCTTCTATGCCATTTGAATCCTTGGTAACTGTTTATTATTGCCACCTGTCGTACAATATTATTCTCTGGGGAAACTCAACCAATAGTTTCAGGATTTTTTCATCTCAAAAAAAAATTATCCGTACTATGTTGAATCTGCCTCCAAGAGAATCCTGCAGAGAATATTTCATTAGACATAAAATTTTGACTTTCCCATGTATATATATTTTAAACTGTATTGTTCATAAAAGAAAATATCAATTCATTTGAAACGCATAGTACGGTTCATAATTATCCGACGAGAAGTAGCGCTTTACTGACTATCCCTAAACATAAAACTGCTGAATTTCAACAGAGCCATATATATGAGGGAATTAAATTATACAATCATCTACCTGAAAATTTTCGAAATCTAAGCCTAATTCCACTTAAAAAATGTCTCAAGACAGTGCTTCTATCCAAGGGTTATTATGGCGTGGAGGAGTTTTTGCTGGATAATGCACTGACTTAATTTTGTACTTTACACTTAATACCTTGTTCATGATTTGTTATTTTGTTTGTAACTTTCAGATAGATTTTCCATTATACGGTTTGTATTTTAATTGTTGAGTGCTGTTGTATTTTGCAATTGTTTGTAATTGACTTATCCTATACATTTGTCAAATGTCTTAAAGGATTAATAAATTATTATTATTATTATTATGAATTTCGAGATTTGCATAATCCACTGAATGGAGGAAAGGTGCAACTGGAATATGACTTATAAATTTATAATGGAAGATATTAGAAATATTTTCATAAGGAAACAATAATGATATCAATTAAATATTATTAAGACACTGCATGACGTGCGTATTGAAATATCACTTCTTCGTTAGATACAGAATTAACACTGGTATACTTGTGCATATAAAGAAGCTAAAGTGGAATATACTTTGAATTCAAACAGAACCACTTCAAGGTACTGTTATTTTAAATAATTTAAGTTATTGACTATTTGTGAGTTGTAATACCAATAGTATTAATAATAATAATGTATTGATTTGAAAGATTTTAGAAAATTTCATTGTGAATCCCTATTCTCATTGTATTATATTAAACAGAGCTGAATGATGGTTATCATGAAATGAAGAGTAAATTTGATTGAAACTATGTTCATATTCAGTAATTAAAATTTGAAAATTTCTAAACATGATATTATTTTTGATAATGAAAAGTTCTACTCTCCTAATGCAAATCATTTAATAAATGAGAACTACCTCAAACATATACCTAAATATTAAAAGGTGCTGTTGCTGCCGATGTCTTCTTCTTCCTCTGGTCAAGTGTTGGTTAGTAGTTTATGCTGTTCTTTGAGAATTCTGAAAAAAAGTTGGCTTCAAGAAAGATCTTCTAAGGAATACGCTCCCTGAGGATACAAGTTTAAAGAAGATGGATGTGAACCAACAAAAAACAGAGTGCATGAACAAATAGGGACGATCTTTCACTTGTTGGAAATTTGAAGGAACTCATGAAATTAATTGATTTATTCGACTATATCTCAAGAGTATGAATTAGCAAGCCAAATTTCCTTCGTCGAGGTTGATAGCATGGAAAGAGCGAGAGAGTGACCAATAAATCCAGTGCAGTTTAGTACTCGAAACGGTACCCTGGGTTATTTTAACTTGGATATTTTGAATGAGATCATATTGCTCTTCTTGAAAATAGAATTCGAAGTACTCTTTCGCGCTACAGTGTAGGGTTGTCATTATCACATGCAATGTTTTTGAGTTTAATACTGAAATGTGGCGATCCTTGGGTGTCCATCAGTATAAGAATTGCGGCTAAGAACATGCTTTCACTTCTTTATATAAAATATTTTCCGATAACACTCAAGTATTGGACTACATCTCTAAGTATAGAAGAACTTTCTTAAAAGTAATAAAATCTGCAAATACCGCATATTACTTTGATCGTCTAGAGTCTAGACAACTGCAAAAACGCTTTCAAAGAAACAGGGTCTATTATAAATAATTCAATAAGTAAGTCTGTATCTCCAGTTGACAACTTACATCATCCTACCGATTTAAATGATTATTTCATCAACGTGTGCAATACAGTTACCGCAAAATTAGTACCAGTCCATGATCCTCTTTCATTCCTTCCTCCCTCTGCCAATGTCACAATGCTGTTGATAAGCATGAACTCTTACAAACAATAAATGAAATGAAAAATAAGTCCCCTGGTGGCATGGATGGTCTGTCTTGGAGAGTATTTCTGAATCTTTCAGACAATGTTTTTAATACTTTGGTTTTATCATTTAATGTGTCTTTTGAAATTGGTATTTTCTCTGATTGTCTAAATAAAGCCATAATTCTTCCACTTCATAAAAGAGGAGACAGATCTAACACATCCAATTACAGACAAATATCGCTTATATCTCTTTCATCCAAGATAATGAAAGAACTATTGAAAATCCACTTTTTGACTTTCCTCTCAAATCATTAAATTCTCTGGTAACATCAATTTGGGTTTCAACCCAAAAAAACACTACTGATACTGTTTTCTATGCTGAGCAAAATCTCTTCATCCCTCAATAACAAGCACCACACAGCTACGGTTTTCTGTGATTATGCTGAAGCATTTGACTGCGTTAGTCATCAAATTTTATTACGGAAACGGAGTTTCATGGTCTCCGAAGTATTCCACTATACTGGTTCGAGTCTTATCTTGGAAAATAATTTGTTAAGACAAATAACTCCAACTCTGCTTGTGAATCTATCACGAGCGGTGTCCCCCAATGTTCTGTTTTAGGTCATATCCTCTTCTTTTTATTCATAAATGATATTACGTTTCTGAGGATCAGTTGAGTAATAACGCTTTTCGCGGATGATACGAGTGTTACTTGGAGCAATTATTATTCTACGACGCTACACTATAAAATGACAATTTATCTTGGGTTGATCAAATTCTGGTCTGATTCAAACTTACTTTGCTTCAATTTTGAGAAAACCGTTACCTTGTTTCATAAAGATTACTCCCAGGAATTTTTCCTGCAAAACCATGCCATAAAAATAGTTGATTCTGTCAGATTTTCAGGCTTCCTTATCGAAAATGATCACAGGTTTTCACAGCATGTGTATGTCTCAGCTGTTAAATTATCATCGGCTTGTTTTGCCATCAAATCCATCCCAAATTAATTAGATACGGCATCTACAAAAATTGTCTATTTTGCATTGTTCGAATTTCATCTTCGTTATGGTCTTTCCTTCTGGGGTTCATGTAATTCTTCAAAACATGACATAATTCTCAAATTGCAGAAGAGAGCAATTCGTTACATGTACGTTCTGAGAAGTGGGACTATTTGCAAACATTATTTCAAAAAAAATCAATTTCAACGCTTCCTGCTTTACATTTACTTGAATCTGTGAGCTTGATTCATAAGTATCTTCATGCCGTAACCTTGTTGCCACAGCAAGGGCATTCCACTTGATCTGCGGGACATCATGCTCACCTTCCTATCCCTCCCTCTGAATCAACAAAGAAGTCCATCATTTACAATGCTAAGAAAATTTAAAATCATCATCCAGAGGAACTAAAATCTATAACTTCATTTCTATTCTGGAAAATATAAAATTTGTATATATTTTGTATGGAAATGTGGTTAAATGTGCTTTTATTTCTATGTTTTACATTGTCAAGTTCTTAGATTTTTACGCTTGATGTTGTTTATTTTCCTATGAATTTCTATTTGTACATACATTGTTCAGTTTTACGCCTTGTCGATAAATTGTATAATTGTTAAGACAATAAAGCATATTTTGATTGATTGATTTATTTGATCTTTTTATTTGTTCATTTTCACTTCCGAACTCAATGATGTGAAATTTCTCATAAAATAATGAACATCGTCGAAACTGTTATGCTTAATACCTCTTATTCTCATGATTTCAATTTCCAGAACGTAAATTCACTTTCATACAGCTCCCAATCACTTTTGATAGATGTATTCAACAGTTTGCGGCTTAAAATATCAACACACATTTCCACGCGATACAAAAGGCAGTCGGACTGACGTGAGCTTTGTTTCAGATAACAGAAGCGTTATCATTTCTGCATTACACGGGACATGTTCTACATAGGAATGTGTGCCCTGCAAGTATTTTGATCACGAAGAAAGGAACGTGGAAACTGGCAGGTCTGGAGTTTACAGGTGAGCATTTTGGTGTTTCTCTTACGTTTATGATACGGCAGTAATAATTGGTATTTACCTAATAGGCACATTAGTGATAAACTCAAGAAATGCCCAAGTAGTGTTATTGGAACAATTATTTGTATCACACGTTACAATACAGAAACTTGAAGAATATATTTTTTTTTTTTTATTGGCAATTAACGTGTCTCGGCATCTAGTGGCCACTGACACAGGATTTATGATACATTGGGTTACATAATAAAAAATCAAATTAATTTAAACAGCAAACAGTCTTTAAGGAACTGTATCACAGAACTAAACTGGTTAGGTGCACCGAGAATGTTTTTGAGAGTTCCACTAAGTTTGTGTTTATGACGAGTTGGGTTGTAGTGTTTGCAGTGTAGAAGTATGTGCTCAATTGTAAGTCTCGCGTTATCACAGAATTCACAGGTAGGGGGATTCTGTGCAGACATCAGGTATCCATGTGTGAGCCGGGAGTGACCTATTCTGAGTCTTCTTAGAACACTTTTGTCTTTTCTTGTCATTTGAGGCATTTTCTGCGTGGAAACAGTGGGTTGGATAGTATGTAGTTTTGTGTTGCGTGTATCCCAATGTGTTTGCCATATTTGAATCTTCATTTGTCGTGCTGCTGATTTTAAGTCTTGGTGGAGTTGAATTTGCTCTACTGGCAAGTCGAAGGAACAAGTTTGTTTTGCTGCTTGGTCTGCACGTTCGTTGCCCGCAATTCCTACATGGGAGGGGATCCAGATGATATTCACGTAGATACCTCTAGTGTGATGATGGTGGCAGGTGTCGAGGATATCTTGAACTATGGGATGTGTTGAATAGTCGTTTTTAATAGAGTATATTGATGAAAGGGAGTCTGTACATATGGCAAGTTTACTGTTATCCTGTACTGGGGTCCTCAAAGCTTGTAATATTCCGTATAGTTCAGCTGTGTATATACTACATAGATCAGGAAGTTTGTGTGTTACTATTGTTGTATCTATTGTAGTAACAGCACATCCAGTACCATTAACTCCTTTGGAAGCGTCAGTGTAAAGGATTTGGTCGAACTGCTGGTCATTTATCATTTCTCTGAATCTTTGTATAAAGACTATGTTAGACGTTTCGCACTTACTGTAATTGCTTAGGCATGTGTTCAATAGCGGCGGTTATTTGGTCCATGGAGGAGTTTCAGAAAATTTAATGGGAGTTGTAACTGTGAGGTTAGTGTTTCTTGGAATAAGGTATAAAATTTGTGGACACGAGAGCGGCGTTCTAGGTCTGTTTTCGGAAGCTGGTTGTATAGAATCAATTAATTTAAATACAGGGTTTTGTGGATAGGCAGATATTCTGGAAAAATAGGATGTTAGTTGATATGCTCGTCGTATGTAAAGGGGTGGTTCAGAAGATTCAAGATAGATGCTTTCTGCCGACTGGATCTAAAGGCTCCCAGACATATTCGTAGTGCTGTGGTATGGATTGTATCAAGATATTTAAGGTACGTTTTGCAGGCGCTCATGTAAAGTATACTTCCATAATCTAATTTGGAGCGGACTAAGGAGCTATAAATCCGTATAAGTATTTCCTCTTCCGCTCCTAATGTGCTAATGATTTTAAAATGTTAATCCGATTTAAACACTTAGCTTTTGTTTCCTGAATGTGTGGTCTCCATGTGAACCTCTTATCAAATATTACTCCCAAGAATCTATGTTGATCAACCACTTGAAGTTGAACTCCACCGAGAGCTAGTTGTGGAGGGAAAAGACTAAGTCTTCTGCTGAACTGGAAAACTTTGGATTTGTTTGTTGAAAAATGAAAACCGGATTTGAGAGACCAATTGTGGATACTATCTAGAGCCTTTTGAAGTAGTGTACAGGTACTGGTCGTGACTTTACCTTGGCAGTAGAGAATGAGATCGTCAGCGTATAGTACATATTTGACAGGTGGAATTATTGAGGAACAAATATCGTTAATACTCATTAGGAATAAAGTGGTGCTGAGGACCGAGCCTTGTGGAACTCCATTTTCTTGAGCATTTAGTTTCGATGTCTGCCCATTTGTAAACACTTTGAAGGATCTGTTGGTTAAGAAGTTCTGAAGAAAACGAAGGATATTTCCAGTTAAGTTGAAGTCTTTGAGTCTATCAAAAATCGAATTTTTACAAATCGTGTCGAAGGCGCTGTCAATATCTAGGCTCACGGCGATTATGTCGCTTTTACTTTTAATAGCTTGTGAGATATCTGTGTGTAGGGTGACCAGGTTATCCAATGTGCATCTGTTTGATCGAAATCCTGCCTGCTCTGTAATTAAGAGGTTGTGCGATTCTAAGTACCAGTGTAGCCGTCTATTAACCATTTTCTCTAGTGTTTTGCATAGTGTGCATGTTAGAGAGATTGGCCTAAAGGAATTTGGAGGATTAGTGTTCGAGTCGTTCTTTTTGATAGGTATTATGATTGATTCCCTCCATAGAGCCGGAAATTGCTGGCTACACCAAATTTTGTTGTAGAGTTCGAGCAGTTTAGTTTTTGTTACTAGATGTAAATGTTTTAGAAATATCATCGGTATGTCGTCAGGTCCTGCAGCTGTGTTCTTTAGTGAGAGTAGGACTGAATTTAATTCGGAAAGAGTGAAGGGTAAATTGAGAGGTTGACAAATGTGAGGAAATGGCAAAGGTTGAGAGTTGTTAGTTGGGTTTGAAGGTTTGGAATTAGATTTTGTTTTATTTTGAAAGTGTTGGGCAAGAATATTGGCAATTTGTTGATCGTTGGTAATGACTTGTCCCTCGTGAGTTAAGCCAGGAATTTTCGAACTGGTGTTTCTTCCTCTCCTCTGTCTTATCTTGGTCCATATTAGAGAAGGAGGGGTGTCAGAGGTTATTTTGCTTGAGAATTTTTTCCACGACTCTCGTTTGCTTTGTTTTAGAACCCTTTTCGATTTCGCTCTCATTTTTTTAAGGTTTATCAAGTCTGACTCAATTCTGGTTCTTCGGTATCTATTGAGCGCCTTTTTGCACTCCTTCACAGCTATGTTACAGGATTCATTCCACCAGGAAACAGTTCGTTTCGAGAGGTTAACGGAATACTTTCCTATAGATATGTTGGCTGCAGAAATTATGGAGTTGGTCAACTGGCCAACAGCTTCATCTACGTTATTAGAATAGTTGATATTTTCTGTATTTTCCTTTAGAGTTAGGCTGTAGAGTTCCCAATTTGCTTTTGCAATTTTCCACTTTCCTTTGATATTAACTTGTTTTGGTTCGTTATCTGAGATTAGGATAGGAAAGTGGTTACTATCATAGAGACTATCAAGCGTGTACCATGTTAATAAGGGTGCTGTTCCTGGATCTGAAAAGCTGAGGTCTATTGAGGAGAGGGATCCGGATTGTACGTGGAAATATGTGCTGCTGCCGGTGTTTAGTAGATTGATGTTACAGTTGTTGATCACATTTTCGATAATTTTGCCACGGCCAAACGTACGTTCTGATCCCCACATTGCGTTGTGAGCATTAAAATCACAGTGTAGTCTGGAGAATATATTGAAGAAGTACCTGTACCTAAAATTGTGTTTGACTCGACAAACACGACAGTATTGCTACTCCTGCTGGTTAATTTTATTCGTATGTACGGATTGTTGTTATTTTATTCATTAAGAATTAATTGTGAAAGTTATTCAGTAGAAGTTGCGGATAGCGTTGAGAAAGTCAAGAAAAAATGAGTGTTTGTAAATTTTATATAGATAGATATATTGACCCTGCTGATACAATATTTTACAGTCGTCATAAAATAAATCCAAGTCCATATACTCATAATGTATGTATATATATATATATATATATATATATATATATATATATATATATATATATATATATATATATATATATAATAACCTATATACTACATAAACAATCGATATATAAATCATAAACAATATAAAACAGAAAACTACACACTACACACTATGTTCATGTTTCTGAATTTATGGCCAACCCCAGCAACAATGTACAGGGCCTTCCTCTGGAGTCTGAAGATTCGAACTGCATGCGATGAAGGACCCTACCTATCAAGTCAATATGTAATATGTGACACAATCAACGAATGATACGACACCACTAAGGCATCTGGAGGTAGGATTAATACCTAGTTTCTGAGTAGAAATATGTTCTTTGGCACCTTTTCACATACATATTCCACATGATGAAGCCATCTTAAACATGGGTCAATTCTCATCCCTAGAAACTCAATTGATTCAGGGTTCCGGAAGTCATCAATGCTTCTAAAAGAGAAAACCATTCTTGTTATTTTACTTTCATTCAGGCTTAACTTGTTCCCATGGAACCAATATGTAATATCGACTGCGCAGTGTCCATCGCTCCCACAAGGGGTTTCAAGGTGAGCTTTTATAAAGAGTTGAATCATCAGCAGACAACACAAGATCAGCTCCCGATACCGATCTTGTGATATCATTTATATAGTTTGAAAAGAGTACTGGACCGAGCCCTGAACCCTGAGGAACCCAAATTCAGTTTCACACTCATATCGTCAAAGTTATAGTACTTCAGCTTCGCTACCAGTTTATTAAATAAAACACAGTCAAAGGCCTTTTGTAGATCCCAAAATATAGCCCCTAGACATCCACAACAAGATGGTTCATAGCAGTAGGAATTGACATAACCTCGCGAAAGCCATATTGGCTCGAAAAATAGAGATCATTACTCTGAATATGATCAATCTGATCTTTTGATAAAATTTCGAATACTTTCGAAAATATCTGTGCCAGTAAAATCGAGAGCAAATCTGCTTTTTCGCTGACATTTCGCTGTTTAGGTACTGGTATCATATTAGTTATTTTAAAGCATCAGGATAAAAACCAAGCACTATGCACTGGTTAATGATTTTCGCCAGAAGTATATAAATTATATTTGCTATTATTTTCAACAGCTAAGTAGTTATGTTGTAGCAACATTCATTTTTTTAAACGGATATTAAAGCATATCTAGTTGGTATGAAGCTGACTGTATGAAATTCTAACTTAGGCAACGATTCATCTGTACGCATGTAGCTCTCAAAATCTCTTTTAGGAGGAGGAAGCGAATCAGCTATCGGGCGAGGAATGTAAAAAAATCATAGAGCTCATCAGGTGAAAATTCCAATTTAGGTTTTCGACTGCGAATGAAATCGTATGGGTATTAATCAAGTTCCAGTTTTAGTAAAGTACTCTATATAAATTCAGGAACAAATGATAATAAAGTAGAGAATTGATAACAACATTCACAAATAATCTACTATTCGTTCATAAAGGTAACCTGTGATCGGAATAAATAATTCAACAAAACGAATTTTTCATATTTTCAATTTTTATTCATATAAAAAAATGCAATTCAAATTCAGCTCTCTGGTAGAATCTTAGAGTTACTGTGACAATGGGCTTGCTTGAGAAAAACTATCGATCGAAACTTAAGCACACAACGGATTCACAAAATTTTTGATTTTTCCGCGAACGTTCAAACCCTCAAATTAATCAAAGAAATTGGACCGAACGAAAAGGGGGCGTGGTTACCTGTGACGTCACAAGGCATATGCGATAGGTACCTAACGTTTGAAAGTCGAGAGTCAACTGTGTATATCATAAGTACCTAGCGTGTTGTCGGGTAAGAAGCAAAAAGCTGGACTGTTTCGTTATTTCATTGCATAATGAGTAAGAAAAAAGTGGCAAATAAATATTGTTTGGTTCCCGACTGTTCCTACACATCCAAGGATGCCCCAGAAAAATGGTTTATTAATGTATCCTCTGACATCAAAATGAAAAAAATTTGGCAGAAAGCAATGCGTCGTGAATTTTTGTATATAAAAAAGCATTAAGTATGCACTTTAAAATAAAACAAACTTGGCTTATGTTTCACTATATAAAAATATTTAGATAGATGATTCGAGTTATGAACTCATTATCAAGACTGACTACAGGAGAGTATTACATTTTATTTTATAAAACAGACAAAAGCAAAGGTGATACCTGAAAATCAATTTGTTCATTTACAAGGGGTAATTGACTATTATGGGCGGAACTTATTTCGAGAATTTCAAGAAGGTCAAGGCGCTTTCCTTTGTTACCTGAATGTAACAATTGGGTTTTGTTGAAATCCAGGAAATGATTTCATAACAATGTTCCGCGAAGCCAGTGGTATTTTCATTTTGTAAAATTGACTTTTCATGTTCTTCAACGCGAATTTTAATATTCCTTCCTGTTTTTTCAATATAGGAAGCAGGACATTCGTCGCAAAATATTTTTTAAACACCACTGTTTTCTCCAATGTTAGATTTTTCTTTATTATTGACCAAGAATGACTTCAAGTTTCTTTTTTTTGTACAAATTGTTTAAACGTTATTTTTCGATAGTCTGTTACAAATTTTGCTACTCAAATTCGGCACATAATTTATTGGGAAGTATTTTTATTCTTCATTAATAGTTAACGTGGCGTTTGAATGCAACAGATTCTTTATTCGTTTTTTCCCAATGAGCTTATCGGTAAGACTTTCATTGCAACCGTTATAGGTGGCTAAAAATTTAATTGTATTGAAAATTTGTTTCCGATAATGGAATAGTGAAGAATCTATGTATGAACGAATGAAAAGAACTGAGTTTTATTTTAATGTGTTGGTTACTGTCGCTGTGAATTAAAGAAGGTTTGTTTTCGATAAATGTTGAAAGTAAGAGAATTCAAATTCCTAGCAATCTGAACGTCTAAGAAATTCAAGGTACCGTTTTCGTTTTCTACGTGTGCGAGAATTCAATCTCAGTTATATAAAAAAGCGCCTAAAATTCACATCTTGTTACATCAAAAGCTTTTGATGCGGTAATACGTCCATAACTCATTTCCTGCCAAACGTTACTTTCACTTTGTCCTCGAGTATCTTGTTTTACTTCTAAAATTGAAGTGACGCTTATTTTGGTTTCTCAAAATTCAACAAAATTATTTGCATTCTTCCCTTGCCCGTAATTGTTAAAATTAACAGCATGGCAGCTGGAAGCAACTTTCTTATGCAAAACGAAACGGTTTACTGCCGAATATCGGACCACAATATGCAATTTGACGTCACAATCGGTTCTACCGCTCGGCAAGTTCGAGAGCTGAAACTTTTTTCTGATGATTGAGTTTCACAAAATAACATAAAAAAACACTATCGCAGCGAGCTGCATTAGAAAAGCAGGTTTTCAAAACGTAACCAGTTTAAAAACTCTAATCATTCAATTATGATTTTTGTTCCAAATCCTAAAAACAAAAATTGCAACCTCTATCGTGTGAACAATATTCATTTCCTCCTCCAGGAGGTCAACCCCCCAACCAATTAATATCGAAATAAATACCATCCAAGCTATCATACGAAACTACCTACATACAAAGTTTCAATCGTATGGTCCCAAAATTGCTTCTATCCTGTAAACAAGATTCATTTCTTCTCCTAGGGGGTCAACTCCCTGAGCAACTCGTACCAAAACCAATCCTATCCAATATATCATACGAAACTACCTATTCACAAACTTTCAATCTTATTGCTCCAAAATTACGACCTTTATCGTGTGAAGAAGCTTTATTTCCTGCCCCGAGGGGTCAAACCCCCAACCAATTCGAACCAAAACCAATCCCATTCAAGATATCATACAAAAGTACCTAGATACAAACTTTCATCCCTATTGCTATGAAATTGCGCCTTCTGTGGTGTAAACAGGATTTACTTTTCCTCTGGGGGGTTAACCCCCTAACCAATTCGAACCAAAACCAATCCCATCCAATATTTGATAGGAAACTACCTATTTACAATTTTTCAACCCTATTGCTTAAAAATTGCGCCCTTTATCGTGTAAACGAGATTAATTTTTCCCTCAGGGGGGCCAACCCCTCAACCAATTCTAACTAAATCTATTCTCATTCAAGATATCATACGAAACTACTTATTTACAAAGTTTCAACCGTATTTCTTCTAAATTGCGCACTTTATCGTATAAACAAGATTTATTTCTTCCTCCGGGAAGTCAATCCCCCAACTAATTCAAACCAAAACCAATCCCATGCAAGATATCATACAAAACTACCTAGGTACAAACTCTCAACCCTATTGCTACAAAATTGCGCCTTTTATCGTGTAAACAAGATTTCTTTTCCCCCCAGGGGGGTCAACCCCAACCAATTCGAACTTTAAACAATCCCTTCCAAGATATCATACGAAATTCACAAACTTTTAACCCTATTGTTCCAAAATGGCGCTCTTTATCGTGTAAACAACTCTAAAATACATAAGCTCTTACATACATACATACAAACATATATACCTATATATATATATATATATATATATATATATATATATATATATATATATATATATATATATATATATATATATATATATATATATATATATATTATTATATATATATATATATATATATATATATATATATATATATATATATATTATATATATATATATATATATATATAATATATATATATATATATATATATAAATATATATATATATATATATATATATATATACAGGGTTGCGATAAAGTATGGAACCAAGTGAATATCTTTCGAACGAAAAGGAGAATATTTATGAAATTTTGCACGTAAGTCCAATGGCGCAAAATGCATCTGATGTATGATTATTTGTTGATAATATACTTCCGGTTGTACCGGAAATACACCCTATGTCGCTTATTTTAAATGGGATACCCTATATATTATTACATTTTTGGATTCTACTTAACATTCTAGGCAGATTCTATGCATCATGTCATATACCTAAGTCTAAGCGTTTTTGACATATTTAGGTTTTTATGTCAAAAACGAAGATTGCAAGCCCTAATATAATTATCAATTGTTCCTATAAGGAAGACTTTTTTACTTACTTTGGGTTAGATTTCTTGTTGAAAAGGACCCACTCTAATAGATTTTGAATAATATTTGGATAACTAGTTATACAGGGTGTGCAAAAAATAAGATCTAAAATGAGATTGAGAAAACTGACAAAAATCGATTTCTTCAAATGAAAACCCCCCATATTCTTTATTTTGTAGTATTAAGCATTTAAAAAGAAGGTAACTTTGTATGAGGTTATTGAGAAAACTGACAAAAATCAATTCAACTTCTTTTGAGTTTTTTACATTACCGTAAAAAAACGTTTAGATAAACAAATTGATGTTGTGTGTATGCATATGTAGTAAGTAATAAAAGAGTAAAACGATGATTTGAAATTCAAATACGATCGTCGCTATCCTAGATCTAATTGTTTAACGATTTAATGCAAAATTGCCATATAAAAATATCCAATTGGCAATATTTCGAAAACTTCAAATTTAAGGTGAAGATAACCTCATACAAAGTTACCTTCTTTTTAAATGCTTAATACTACAAAATAAAGAATATGGGGGGTTTCCATTTGAAAAAATTGATTTTTGTCAGTTTTCTCAATCTCATTTTAGATCTTATTTTTTGCACACCCTGTATAACTAGTTATCCAAATATAATTCAAAATTTATTAAAGTGGGTCCTTTCAACAAGGAATCTAACCCAAAGTAAGTAAAATAGGCTTCCTTATAGGAACAATTGATAATGATATTAGGGCTTGCAATCGTCGTTTTTGACATAAAAACCTAAATATGTCAAAAACGCTTAGACTTAGGTATAGGACATGATGCATGGAATCTGTCTAGAATCTTAAGTAGAATCCAAAAATGTAATAATGTATAGGGTATTCCATTTGAAATAAGCGACTTAGGGTGTATTTCCGGTACAACCGGAAGTATATTATCAACAAAAAATCATACATCAGATGCATTTTGCGCCATTGGACTTACCTGCAAAATTTCATAAATATTCTTTTTTTCGTTCGAAAGATATTTACTTGGTTCCATACTTTATCGCAACCCTGTATATAAGCATCATAAAAAGTCATGAAACGATGAACCGAAAAACTATTTTGGTCCTATGTCCAACTTTGCTAATCGCACCCATTTTAATAAGCAGGTTTTCAAAGTGAAAACCAGCTAAAAATCCGAGAAAATATTTCATTGATAACGAGCCAATTGATTTTGAATACTTATACTAGTAAATTTGATAGGTTAGTTACATAACGATGTTCTTCCCAACTTTAGTCTATGAAATTATACGTCGTGTTAAGTGAAATTAAAATTCTGCTAAAAATTTCAATGAAATAACTTTCATACTTATGAAAACATTTTCCGCTATTCGGGAAACATCGAAACATCAATTCTGAAATGCAAACATTACAAACATCCAGATAGATGAATAATTAACACGTTCGCGACGATGTGCGCCACCGGTGGCCCCCAAACGATCTATCCTCACAGACGATGGGAACCATCGGAGGCCACTGATCAATATGAAGTTTAGACTCACATAAAATTTCACACGTCAAGGATAGGCTTTTGATATTGAGGCAACGGCTATAGGAATACTACATGTTGCTTTGGGTACTACCGATTGCGCACTCGTCCACTGAGGTAGGTGTAAGAGAAAACATACAGATACATAAAAATATATTTTTTCAAATCATTTCAAAAAATGATAGTACAGAAGTAAATGAACATGAATTAGTAAGTTTACCTAACTACGAAATAAAAGAACATGAATCTAAATAACAACATACTAATCAAAAGAAAGTTTAGTCTCAAAACAAGAAATCATCATTCTGAAGATAAAATAAATTAGCATGAATAAGTATACCTTACTATGTACTGAGAGAACATAAATCTAACTAACAACACTTATTTAAAAAAACGTTTATGCTCAAAAAAACAAATTCCAATCGATTTTACATGGTGGCCACCGGTGGTACCCGACGCCAAAAACGAAAAAATATTCATTGGTGGCGTCAGGAACCACCGGTGGTGCACATCGAAAATGGAATCAAACTACATTAAAAACTCATATTTACTGTTCGAAAACACTTTATTTATACAAAAAAAAACACAAATTAACAAAAATGGGACATAAAAAATTTTCGTCCTGAATTTATCGGTATACAACCAAACCATCGTCGCGAACGTGTTAAATCACCTTATATATTAACAAAAATTTAAAGCATGATATTGCGATGGATCCATATTATTTTTTTTAACTGTAGAAATACTCCGTTACTTCCAAAGTAAACCTGAAAACACCTGAAACCTTCCGAGCCATAAAATATTTGTGACTTTAGGAATCAAAGCGTCTTTGGAAACCCCGAAACTAATTCCAGGTTCATCTTCTGATTTATAAGGAAAACTCAGTGACACAAGCTCAAAAAAAGATATAGCATTTTGTTAGAGTTTGTTAAAATAGAAATTCAACTAAAATTTACAGAATGTAAGGGCACATTATGAATTTTATAGGAGATATAGATTGTCAAGTGACAGAATATCAAGTAGGTAAATTATATAGCTAATATAAACGATGTTTTCAAAAACTACAGTCTGCAAAATACCCCATAGTGTTCAATGAAATTGAAATTCTGCTAAAAACTACAATGAAATAACTTTTATAATTACAAGAACATTGTCCACCAATTTTCCAAATACCAGTTTCAAGGAACACAAAAAGTTACAATCTGATATTACATTTCAAACCAGTGGAAACTTTCAAACCCTTGTAACCTTCCGAACATTTAAATCTCTGGGAACTTAGGAATCTAAGCCTCTTCAGAAATAGCGGAAATTATTTCCGTTTTATCTTCTCACCTTCTCATTTCCAAGGAAAATTTCGATGAATTGTGAAGCCGACAATGATAAATCATGGATTTCCCTTAATATAAGACGTGTACGAAATTTCCAATGACTGACTGACACAAGATCGAAGTAATATATAAGTAGCATACCTTAGAGGTTGTTAAAAATAGATATTTAGCTAAAAATTCCAGAATGTAATAGCGCCGCAATACTAATATACATAGTTGGTGAAGGTTTCATACGTATACAGAATATTAAGTGAATTATAAAGATAAGATAAGATAAGATATAAATATACAGATTATAAAGATAAGATAAGATAAGATTTCAAAGCTACAGCCTGCAAAATACGACATGGTATTCAATTAAATTAAAATTCTGCTCAGAACTCCAATAAACTAATTTTTGGTCGTATTTTATTCCATAAAATACATACTATTGCAGTATATCGAAGGAAAGCAGTCAGGTGCGGAATTATTTTTCCCATCCGTTTTGGACCTCCTAGACCACGGTTTTCGAATGATGTTTTATGTCTGATATATATATATATATATATATATATATATATATAAATATATATATATAATATATATATATATATATATATTATATATATATATATATAATATATATATATATATATATATATATGTTTATATATATATATATATATATATATATATAATATATATATATATATATAAGATAAGATATAAATATAAAGATTATAAAGATAAGATAAGATAAGATTTCAAAGCTACAGCCTGCAAAATACGACATGGTATTCAATTAAATTAAAATTCTGCTCAGAACTCCAATAAACTAATTTTTGGTCGTATTTTATTCCATAAAATACATACTATTGCAGTATATCGAAGGAAAGCAGTCAGGTGCGGAATTATTTTTCCCATCCGTTTTGGACCTCCTAGACCACGGTTTTCGAATAATATTTTATGTCTGATTTCAAAAAACCAAATTTTTACATTCAGGTAACAAAGGAAAACGTCTTGACCTTCTTGAAATTCTCGAAATAAGTTCCGCCCATAATAGTCAATTACCCCTTGTAAACGAAGAAATTGATTTTCAGGTATCACCTGTGCTTTTGTCTGTTTTATAAATTAGGATGTAATACGCTCCCGTAGTCAGTCTTGATAATGAGTTCGTTACTGCTAAATACAGTTTCCAAATCTTTTTTATATTGTGAAACATAAGCCAAGTGTTTTTATTTTAAAGCTTATACTTTATTATTATTATATATATATATATATATATATATATATATATATATATATATATATATATTATATATATATATATGTATATACAGCGTTATTCACGTTATTCGACACGAACAATTATGGCCACAGCATTTGGTTTTATAAAAGTTTTTTCCTTAGGATGGATAGGGACCTAGCACCACTACATTTTAAAAATTCTCGTTGGAATTTCTTAATTTTTATTTATATGTTTTTATATCCTTTGTTGTCACCAACATGTGAAAGTTTTAAACAGTTCCTATGTCTAGTTTCGATTTTATGAATTTTTGAAATGTTGCGATTAAGCCAATTGCGATAATTGTTTAAAAGAATGTTTCCATGTGCAATTAATTTATTGTAATATTTTTGAGGAATATTATGTGAACAATTTCCAGAGAATATATATATTCTATCATTTTTCTAACAATTTCAGATCAGTACCTACAGGGTGGCTCTGAAATAGTCACAGAGTTGGTCAAAAATTAAATTTCATAAAATTTTTTGAAATATTTTCTTGAAACTTTTATTGGTATTATATCAAACTCTTTTGAGAAAACATAAGGAATTATTTAAGTACTGAAGGTATCTAGATCATATTATAATATACATATAACGCAGTTATGATGGTAATTTATTCAAACTATATTTAGATAAAATTGAATATTAAAACGTATATTCAAAATATGAAAAAACTGTTTATTAACTATGGTGGCCTATTAACTGCATCTAAGATATTTTCTAAAAAAAACCTACTGGGATATTTAATTTTATTTTGGTGACGTGCATAGCCCAAATACCACAAGACTCTACAAATATGGGAACGATTTTTGCTAGTTTTGTAACTGTCATGTTGAGCTGTTTTGCTTACCTATGTAGGTCGGATCAGAATACAATTTTATGGTTTCTATGTAGGTGGATGATGAATAAAGTAGCGTCTTTAATATTCAGATTTTCTCAAAAGTGTTTAATATAATACCAATGAAAGTTTGAGAAATACTGTTATATAAATTAATTTTTGACAAATTTTGTAGCTATTTGAGAGTCGCCCTGTAGGGAAAAGAATCATTTCTGATCTGCAATTGTTAAAAAAAGAATGAAAAATATATATTTTTCGTGAAGTATCTACAGTTGGTCCCAAAGTTATTATAACAAAAATTATTTCACACTAACAAAGTTTTTAGAGCATTATCACATTTGGCTTAGTCAAAAATCCATAAAATCGAAACTAGACATAGAAACTATTTAGAACCTTCAAATTTTATTGATAACAAAGGATATAAAAACATTTAAAAAAATGAAGAAATTCCAACGAGAACCATTTTATATGGGTTCCCGTGCGGGGTCCTTTGCTAGTAAATATATCAATTCTACGAATGATCATACACGAGTGAGCAAAGAAACATACAGAATGACATTTCTTCAAAATAAAATCAGACACAAAGTGAGTATACTTTGCCATGTCGAACCAAGAGACACATCAAAGAAAAATTTCATCAGTCGTAGATGAATCAATATCGCAGAGGACGAAATCTCCAGGGAGACTTGCGTCTGCATTTTACCAGAACAGCACGTCTTGGCGCGCTTCTTATAAAGGGTAATTGGGTCTAAATAATGTGAATCGATGTTCGGAAATATTCACAATATCACGCTTTTTCCGCCTCCGTCCCACTTTCATTTTATAATCGAATCCCGTTCTACCTTCATTTTCATTCTGAAGGAGATTCAATTTTCCTTTATAATGGTAGTTAGTGGATAACGGAACGCTGATTATTTTTTCTGAAAATGGAAGGTACATAATTTCAAATCAATCAAATCGATAGGAACTTTGAACTGAAGATGAATCATGTGCATTAAAAGAATTAGAAGCTACTAAAATAAAAGTTCATATATATTTATTATATATATACATATATACATATATATATATATATATATATATATATATATATATATATATATATATATATATATATATATATATATATATATATATACTAGCTGACCTGGCAAACGTTGTTCTGCCATATAAATTATTTTTATCTATCCATCTTTCTATCTATTCATCTATCTGCCGATGTATCTCTATATATCTATCTATCTATCTGACCCAGCAAACGTTATTGAAATTATTAAAATGGCTATTAAAAAATATGGGTTGTTGATAGAATGGTGAAAATTTCGAGCTGTATTTATTTTTTAATGCAACATCATAAAAAAAATACAAATAAAAAATTTTGTCCCCTAATCACTTAGGGGTGTGAAAAATATATTACGACCTATTCTCAGACCGACTATTATTATTTTTGATTGTCATCTTGCAACCCTATTGCGGACCTGTGAATAAAATTTAAAAAAATTAAAATCGCGATGAAAAATAGGGGTTGATAGTAGAAGGGTAAAAAATTGAGCTTGATATGAATGATAAAATAGAATGCCACAGAAATTGAAGTTTTTAATTAACAAATAAGAAATAGGGGTGAAAATAAATGGGGGTATGTATTTTTGAATGCTATATCATAAAAGAAGTAAAACAAAAAATTTTGTCTTAAAAATTTGAAAAAATTAAGGGGGATGAAAAATAGATTTTGTCCGATTCACAGACCTAACCGATATGCACACAAAATTTCATGAGATTAGGTCGAGCCATTTCGGAGGAGTTTAACAAATAAAAAATAGGGGTTGGTCGTAGAGGGGTGAAAATTAAGGGTTTTATGTATTTTTGAATGCTATATCATAAACAAAATAGAACAGAAAATTTTGTCTGAAAAATAAAAGAATAAAATTAACATATAGAGGGATGAAAAATATATGTTGGCCGATTCTCAGACCTACCCGATACGCACACAAAATTTTATGAGAATCGGTCGAGCCATTTCGGAGGAGTTTAACTTCTAACATCCTGACACGAGAATTTTATATATTAGATATATATATATATATATATATATATATATATTTATTAATATATTTATATCTATATATATATATCTATTTATATATATATATATATATATATATATATATATATATATTTATATATATATATATATATATATATATATATATATATATATATATATATATATATATATATATATATATATGTATATACGCTTAGATCGAGAATGAAGAATTCGATCAAATCATGAAAAATATTCAAATTGACCAATTTAATTTAATTGCTGTATATATTATATAATAAACTAAAAATTGCAACAAAAAATGGTCATTCACTTTTTTACGTAAATTTCAAGACATAAGGGTCTACATAACTTGTTTTGGTTAAATAGTTTTTGAGATATTTACCTCAGCTTAAAAAAATTACATATTTGCATCCTTGACGACACCAATAGTTTAAGGGTGAGTTCGGGTTGACGCTCGGAGCTCGCACTGTTTTCGCTTTTCTGTTATTATTGGAGCTCCAAAAACACTCTAGTGTGTTTGGTTTGGCACAGTTTAATAACTCCGATCGAACTTTATATATTCCGAGGTCCAAAAATACCAGAAAAACGAAAATAGTGCGCTCTCCGAGTGCTCCGAGCCTCAACCCGAACTCACACTAAGACTGAGGAAAACTGTTTTGACTTTCTTAGCTTTTGAATAGCTTTTTAATAATATTAATTTTACGTCTGTTAAAAAATAAATAAAAAGGGCATACCCGAGTTTCATCGAATTCCGCGGAAAACCAAAAGCCCATGTATTCCGTGCGGGGTCCTTTATTAAAAAAGTTTAGTGACAAATTTTTGGGAAAAAAGTAGGTACCTACCTATTTTTATGAAAGAATAGCTGTTAAAAATTGGGACAAAAAGTGTTTTTTCTAACTTAGCTCGTTTGGGTGCTAGAGCATGTGAAGATTCAAATGAGTATGTAATTTTTTAACTTCAAAAAATATTGAACAAAAATATGTCATTTTATAACTTAAATCAGTCAAATCACTTGTGAGCTTACGTAAAATTCAAATACCGTGATATCAACAATTATATTCATAAGGCTTGGCCATGGAATTGAAATCGTTCGTCTTATTTTATATCGTATTATTGAAAATTTTAATGTTAGTATGGCAATACGATGACAGCTAAGACAGACGTTTTCAATTCCATGGCCAAGCCCTATGAATATAATTGTTGATATCACGGTACGTAAAAGTATGAAGTACACAGGGTGCTTCATTAACAATTTATACATATTTTTTAATTTATTAATTTTATATAAATAAAAAATATATCGAGATGAGACGAGAGAAACGGACTCTCGTCGAGACGAGAGTCACATTTTCTCTCGTCTAACGAGGCGAGACGAGAGAGAGCCTTCTCTCGTCTCGTCTCGTCGAGAGGCAACACTACTCTGGAGCAATTACTCGATGTTTAAGTCCACAATTAATATTGAAAATAATATAGATATAAGCCGCTATCCCAAAGTTATTTCTTTACTCAAAAGAAAACCTGTTAGCTATAAACCAAAAAAATCAATAGTATTGAATAAAGAAGAAATAGATCACTTCTTATCAGAAGCGGAGGATAATATCTACCTAATGACAAAGGTTATATAATTATATCTAATTCCTCTTCTTTCTTGTTATTATTATTTTTTTAAATTTTAGGTTGCATTAATAATTAGTTTATCAGGCGCTTGTCGTCGTAAAGAGATTTGTAGAATGAATTTGGATTATATAGAAGATAAAACAACCATGTAAGTGATTAAAGTTCCTAATTCTAAAACGAATATCGAAAGAAACTTTGTCGTCATTGTCGTCAATATTTCTTTATACAAAAATATTTGTCATTGCGTCAAGCAAACACACCACATCGTAGATTATTTGTTCGTTATAAAAACGGAAAATGTACTATACAACCACTTTTGGAAAAATCGGCTGCACAATTGCTGATTTCCTTAAATTACTGAATCTCAAAGAATACACCGGGCACTGTTTACGCAGGAGCTCAGCAGGAACTCGCTGAAAGTGGTGCTAGTATAACCAACTTGAAGAGACACGGAGGATGGACATCAGCCAATGTAGCATAGGGATAAGAAGAAAATTCTTTAAGAAACGAAATTCACATAGCTGCACAGATTGAAAAGGGCCTTAACGAAATTAATATCTCGTAAACTAGTACAATAATTAGTGACGCTTTTCATAAGAGTTATTGTTATATGTAATTGTCTATATAAAGTTCATACGTTATTATCCATCGATATCCTTTTTAACCTACAAAACGGCTACAGAACAAATATTGTACGTAACACGATCCAAAAGTGATTTTACGGGACTCGCAGGATTCCTGCGATTTCTTACTCGTCCCGTAAAGTATCACTTTTGGAACTTGTTACGTAAATTACTATTACATTCGGTACATTCATTATATCGATCCGAGTAGGTAAATATTGAAGTACAGATTCAATTCACAAATAAACGTCATGATAACATAGCGGAGCATATTCAACAAAAGGAAACCGTGAATAAAGGCATCCGCCTACGAAATGACCGCAGCACGCGCCTGTCCGCGGCGGTATTCGTAACTACGGGGAGTTTCTATACCGCGGAAACATTTAAGTCTTAATATCCTCAGTGGCACGAGTATATTGTCGGTTACGTATAATTTTGCTGATGCGAAGCGCTCGTAATGAACTGTGTCCCATATTAACTCCCGACTTTACAATGCAATGGATTTAGCGAGCCAAATTCACGGTGAAACCTAATCTCTTCGTGGCTTTGAGAGCTTCTGGAAAATTTATATTGTTGGCTATTGCAGTATGTGCTCGACACCATTTCGAAATGTTACAGGAAATTCGAATATAATGGATTGAGGTTTCAAAGTCTTATGTCTTATTAAATTTTCAAGATGATCTATTTCAGCCTCTAAATCAGTTAGAATTAGATGCATGAGGCAGGCATAAATGCAAAAACTTCAAGCTATGCGTATTGACTATAGATACATAATTTCTGATAATAATATTTTGAGTACAAAATTAGACATTCCCAGTCAACTTTTATTTCCTAGTAGAAGTATTCCTTTTGTACAACTCAATGGGATCCAGTAATAAATGACAAAAAATTGGTTATATTCAGATATATTTCATCATTCTCGGTATTCACGTACAATTTTTAAAAATCTATGAAGTTATGGTTTATAGTTACGCACCCTTTAACATAATTCCATATCCCTTCGTGTAGTTGCATTCCGTGACAACATTTCTTTCAAGCATAGACTTCCTTTTGAAAATCGTTCTTTATATGGCAGAAATTCGACCAAAATTACCAATTTTCTACCGTTTTTATTATTATTTATTATTATTATTATTACAAAGGTTAAGAGTAGAGGGTAACAAAACCCCATGAAACTCTAAAATGAAAAAAAAATACAATATAACATTAGTGCACACGTGCAGCAAAATATGCGTCTAACCGAGCTTTGAAAGTATTTATAGTAGGCGCCGTAACAACGTCAGCTGGTAACGAGTTCCATCGATGAAATACTCGGTTAGGAAGGAAGAACATCTTCGACGAGCTCCTAAAAGTGTCCCGCATCAACTTATACGGGTGTCCGCGTAGACGACGATCCTCATTGAGGTGAAATAGGTGTCTAATAGGAGAGTTATCATCGTGTAGTGCCGTGAAAGTTGTAATAAGGTCACCTTTCTCATGCCGATGCAAGAAAGTAGGAAGCTTCATTGTTTGTAGTCGTTCTTCATACGTTGGTCTTGCTCGCCCATATGGAAGTCTAGTGGCTCGTCTCTGGGTATTCTCCAACATATGTTGGTCTCGCAGTAGTACAGGATGCCATACATTATTTCCAAACTCCAATATTGGGCGTACATAAGACTTATATAGTTTAGCCACCGTATCAGGATCTGGGTTAGTGAAAGTACGAGAGAGAAGATAAATTCTTGAGTTGGCTTTTTTCACTTGAGTAGTCAAATGTTCACTCCATGATAAATCCGAAGTAATTATCAGCCCAAGGTCATTATATCTGTCCGTATGTGATAAGGCATCATTGTTTATATAATATGTATGACGGGGGTTGTTTTTTCCCAAGATGAAGAACTACACACTTCAGAAGGTTCAAAGGTAGTAACCAGTCCTCCGCCTACTGAAATATCCTGTCTAAATCCTCCTGCAACATCACATAATTTTCGTTTGGATCATTGTAAATTTTGGAATCGTCCGCGTAGAGTGAGCAAACCGAGTTTACCATGAGAGGAAGGTCTGATATGAAAATAACAAACAGGAGGGGACCAAGGACCGAGCCCTGTGGCACATCGCTTAATACTGGATTCATACCGCTATAAACATCATTTTAACTGTGAAAGCACGATCAGTCAGGAAGGAAAAGATCCAGTCCAACAATTGACCACGGATACCGACATGATTCAACTTCTTTATTAAGCGATGTTTTGGCACTTTATCGAATGCACTTTTAAAGTCCAAATACACGACGTCAACCGCCTTTCCCGCATCCAGCATATCCGTCCAATCCGATAGGCAGAACGACAGATTTGTTATGACAGATTTTTTTGGAGAAAAGCCATGTTGTTCGACCAATGTGAGCAGAACTACAGCGGGATTGTAGGGCAAAATATTAAAAACATTTAATAATAATAATGAAAGTTTTATTATCTCTCATATATTTACATACACATAATAAGTGAAATAATAAGGTCTAAAAATCAATCTAGGAAAGACCAAATTTGTGATTTTAGCAGGCAACTCCACAATGGCATCACCCTAGAACCTAATGGAAGCCGAATTAAACGTGTCTCTAAGTTCAAAAACCTTATTAGCATTATTACAGAGGATCTTAACCCGGACTGCGAGATGAAGTGCCGAATAGAGATTGCCCGGTAAACTTTTAATAATATGAGATCCTTTCTTTGCAATGACAACCTGAATCTGAAGTTAAGATAACGCATGGTTGAATGCTATATATGGTTGGTAATCTGTACGGAGTAGAGACGTGGACTTTGAAGATCAGGACGATGAACCAACTGGAGGTATTCGAATGGTAGCTTCACAGAAGAATACTTCGTATTCCGTGGACACAACATGTTGCAAACGAGAATGTACTACGAAGAGCAAACATCGAGTGGCAACTCTTGACGACCGTAAAATACTGAAAGACATATTGGACATATTTTGAGATATGATAAATATCGTCTACTACAGCGCATACTAAAGGGCAAGATTGAGGGGCGCCGTGGAGCAACAGTCGTGGCTCAGAAATATTCGGGATTGGACCGGCATAAGAAGGGCTGGTGAACTTCTTCGCCTGGCGGAGGACCGTACAGCTTTTGCCATGGTGATCGCCAATACTCCAGTGAAATAAGACTTCCTCTGCGGAATGAGGCCGAACAAGCTGAATTTTTGCAGAGACCTTCGTTTTGATGTTCCAATGAAGCACAAATCTCATATGCCAACCCTTGTGCGTCTTGAGATATCGAAGGTCAAAGGTCATAAAAATCGGTTTTTCGCGAAAATCTCGCTTCCAGTGCATCTGATGTCGTAAGAACTTATTACAAAACTTACGTGGAATAGTATTTTCTACAAAATTGTTCATATACATTTTTTTCGTACGACCAACCGTTTTCGAGATATAGCACGATAAATCGGTAGAGCGCATCCTTAATAGGTAATATTGCATTATACTGCAGAGCTATAACTATAAAAGCACTTTTCTCAAACTGTTATCCTAGAAAATCAAATTCCTATTATTCAAAACGTTGAAAATTTGTTTATTAAATTTTATTATAAAAAAATATATAATTAATAAATAATAACAAAAAATACATTCTTTTTCCCACCACTTTTGAAGTAGAATGCAAGGCGCGTTTTTTTTTGACATGGTATCCCCAGTAGGCCTAATCCATGTTTTCGATCTTAGAAAAGCTTTGTATAATTTTATACACCTGGTGCTACGCGCCTTATGTTTCTTTGCCGTCCTCATCGTCTTCGTCTAGTTCCACTAGCACGTCAACCAACACATTGTCTTCATCAGACGCTGCCTCCAAGTCTGTTGCCTCTATGTCAGCTGGAAAAACCTCTTCAGGCTCAAGGTCACTGAACTCTTCTATGTTCTGCAACTTCGTTGACGGGTTCAGGCATGCCTGTCCGTGACACTGGCCACAAACGTTGGAGCATGGCAGCCCGACTTTTCTACACCTGCACTGCACACCACATCCCTTTTTACAATTACAAAATATTGTATTCGATAGTTCATCCGGAGCAGGTGGCAGTAGTGTTATTTTCAGTAGACAATTTAACAGGTCTATTAAGTCGTGTAGCCTTAATGAATTGGGTGTATCTAAATTTGTCAAGGTTCACTTCTTCTTTTGGAGCACCATACATAGCTAACATAAAACGCTTTCCGTTCAGAAATACTGTATCTGGCGGACAGTATTCTGCTTGAAATATTTGAGCCGAGAGAACCAAATCGGGATGTTTTTCAAACATTGTCATAACCTGAAGTTTTCCTTTGTTGAATAGTGCCGATGTGGTGTCGCATCCAGTGAGGGCATGCAAAAACAAAATATGTTCTTTGCAAAGATGATATTTGTCGAGACTTTTAGACGAATAAATTCGTGTTGATGTAACAATTTTGCGAATTTTTCTAAAGAAAATTCCGCGTGGAAAAGAACGTCTTTCACATAACAGTCGAGAAACAGCTTTTAACAGTAAGCTGCGCTCTACCGCTTTATCGTGCTATATCTCGAAAACAGTTGGTCGTAGGAAAAAAAGTGTATAAACAATTTTGAAGAGAATACCATTTTACGTAAGTTTTGTAATGGGTTTTTACGACGTCAGATGCACTGGAAACGAGATTTATGCGAAAAACCGATTTTCATGACCTTTGACCTTCTATATCTCAAGACGCACAAGGGTTGGCATATGAGATTTTTGTGCTTCATTAGAACATCACAACGAAGGTCTCTGCAAAAATTCAGCTTGTTCGGCCTCATTCCGCAGATGGCCACTTTTTTTACCTTATTTCACTGGAGTACAACGTCAGGGAGACAGGACAGGACACAAATGGCTAGTTCCGATAATATACCTGATCCCGATAATATACCTGATGTACCAAATATGCTGTTATATAATTTGAAGGAAACGATTTCTATAAGAAAAAACATTTCCATTCCTCAATTAATATGGGCGTTCTGATATAACTAAGCTGAAAGATGAGTTGTTTCATCCAGATATTTTAAGATACACCTTCACAATTTAAACGAAGAAAACAGACAGTTTCAAATTTGTTTGGAATATTTTATGGCTTTCAGAAGAAGCTGAAAGTCGTCAAACATTTTTTGAAACACAATAACTTGGTACACTTCCCCAGCTATGTGCAACTAGCAGAAGAATTTAAAGATAAGAACCTTATTGAATATTTAAGTTCACAAATTATTGGTGAATTTAAAAAAAGTTAAGGAAGTTGAGGGTATCAAAAGCAGTTATAATGCTCAATAATAATTCTCTTCGAGTGAACAACACCACATAACGACTAACTTATAACTCGAGTTGTGTAATCTTCAAGCTGACATGTTCATAAATCTAGGCAAGAAAAAAGACATGATTTTTTTTTCAATTGCTATCCAAGGAGAGCTTCCCAAACTTGCGAAATTTCAGACTGAAAATAATATCAAAGTCCGAAGGCAGATATCTATGAGACAGTATGATTTCATCAATGAAACTAATAAATAAAACAATGGAAGCAGAAGCCTCGGTACCTCAGCGGTAGGGTGTATCGCTTGTAAACCGAGGATTGTGGGTTCCAGTCCCACCTTGCTTTCGGGTGTTTTGTATGTCCAATGCGATTTAGAGGTTCTAAATATGATGAACTGTAGAGTAGTGACTCCGTTTCAAGCCCATTGGCCGTTTAGAACAGGCGTAAAACTGTAGGTCCCTTGAGATAAAAAAAAACTTACTGTTCTTTTCTTTTTTTCATTTCATGATGGTGTCTGCAACATGCGGCATTCCTTCGTTGATAGATGCATCCGATCGAACAGAGTGTTCGCATTCAATACTTTTCAATCTCATTGTGATGTTTTCTTCAGATCCTAAAAATATCTTATTTTTATATTTTCCATATATGTAAAAAATAATGCAGCAATAACAAGAAATAATACTACTTTTTGTTCTTATTATGAATCTATATTACGATTACCATTATATTATATTACCAATATAGTTCTCGACAGCCTCTTGCGCCGCCTCTGCGATGAGGAATTCTACTCAATTGCATACGCAGATGACTTAACGATACTGCTAAGTGGAAAATTTGAAGGAGTTCTGTGCGACAGAATGCAGGGAGCCCTGAGAATAATCGAAAGATGGTGCGAAGAGAACTCTCTATCAATCAACCCCAGAAAGACGGAGATGGTTCTCTTCACAAAGAAAAGGAAACTGGGGCCATTAAAAGCACCTGTTCTCCTAAACACAGAATTAAGTTTGATGTCAGAGGTCAAATATCTGGGAGTGACATTCGACGCCAAGCTCACTTGGAATCTTCACCTGGAGAGAAGACTAAAAAAGGCACACATCTCCTACGGACAGTGCCGCAGGATCATGGGGAAAACCTGGGGACTGAAACCCAGGGTGGTCATGTGGATATACACTGCTATCGTGAGACCGATGATAGCCTATGGAGCCGTTGTCTGGTGGCCTAAAAGCCAACAGGCAACAGCAAAACTCAAGCTTGGGCAGATACAAAGGACCGCGTGTCTAAGTGTGACCGGAGCTATGCGAACAACACCAACTAGGGCAATAGAGGTGATGCTATGCCTGCCACCTTTGGATATATATCTACAAGTAGTGGCCTTGGCAACTATGGCACGCCTTGAGACTATTGGTATAAAGCCAGAAGTAGGATGTGGGGAGACTAGACGTCGCCTGTGGCTTGAGGCTACTAACACGATGCCCCTGCTACAGGTTAAGGCAGACAGCATACCCCCGCGATTTGTTTTTGATAAATCCTACTCAATACACACAAACAGTGGAAATGAGACCTCCGATGAAGGAACGATCAATATTTTCACGGACGGATCAAAGCGAGAAAAAGGAGCAGGCTGTGGAATATATTCGAGACACCTGCGATTTCAACTTAAGTGGACCATGGACAAATGTGCCAACATAGTTCAGACAGAGGTAACGGGCATAACCATAGCCGCGAACGAGATTGCTCGTAGGAACATAACGAACAAAACCATTAAAATCTACACAGATAGTAGACAATCGTTACTGGCCCTGAAGAATCATAAAATAACTTCACAGTCACTATGGGAATGCCATCAAGCACTTGCGGGTGCAGCCCATACAAACCAAATTATGGTGTGCTGGGTTAAAGGCCACTCGAGATGCAATTTCAACAAAAAAGCTGACGAATTGGCTAGAAAAGCAGCCGGCCTGAACATATTCGGTCCTGGCCCTTCCAGCCTACTACCGCTGACAGCAAAATCACAAATGATGAAAGAGAACACCCATCAAAAATTCAAAATCCTATGGGATGAAACAACCACCTGCAGACTTGCCAGGGAACTTTTAAATTATCCCAATAAAGATGCAGCAATGACTTACCTGGCGATGCCCAGAGGAAAACTACGCAATGTCGTGGGAATTTTAACGGGACACTGCCAACTTCGGAAGCCCTTATTTAATATGGGATTAAGCGACACACCTCTCTGCAGAGGCTGTGAACAGGAAGACGAGACGGTACAACATGTCCTCTGTGAATGCCCCGCTATCTCGTCACTCCGAGAATCCATTCTGGGTGAACGGTGGCCAATTTTAGCCACCTTGAGGGAAATCCCCCTAGGTGCAATCACCCTCTTTTTCAAACGACTGGGATGGTTGGGAGCCTAGGCTGGTGATGTTCCCGGGGAGGATGCACAAAGGGCCCAATGGGGCCTAAGTGCTGTGGTCTCGACTGCACTCCCAAAAATACAGAATATATTACCAAGTGTCGCTTCTAGGTGTTGATATCAAAAAAGGGGCTGGTCCTGATTCGATTCCTCCATTTTTTGTCAGAGCTTGTAGTTCATCTCTCAAAACTCCCCTATTATTTACAACAAATCGCTGTTTTCGGGCGTTTTCCCGGAGTATTGGAAAAATGCGTGCATAGTTCCCGTTTATAAGGGTGGTGACAGTTCTGGAATACTTG
>JARQZK010002295.1:5000-22500 GCA_030704885.1 Cynegetis impunctata | reverse complement strand
ATATATATATACCTATGTATATATAAATAAATATATATATATATATATATATATATATATATATATATATATATAGTATATATATATATATGTATATATATATATATATATATATATATATATATATATATATATATATATATATATATATATATATATATATATAAATATATATATATATATATATACCTATGTATATATATATATATATATATATATATATATATATATATATATATATGTGTGTGTGTGTGTGTGTGTGGGTGTTCTTAAATTGAATTTACTATACGCTGCAACTATCCTATTTTAGGCTCAGAACAACATATTCCGGATCGAGAAGTTCTTTTCTCTCTGTCGTTTCACTGTCATCCTTCGTCTTTAAAATACTCTAGCTATTTCCCGTACGATATAAAATCGGATGATCCCACATCGAATTGGGGACGTGTCTTTCACGTCAACGAAATCGAAAAAATCCTCAGCGTAATGAAGTGACGTGTGAGCGAGAATATCGCAGTGAATGAAATGGAATGGGGGGGAGATTCAAGTGGAAGTGTAGATTTCTACGTCTCTCCTGAGGGAAACACAGACTATTTTGCCGGTGGAATCGGAAAAGAAAACTTCTGTCGGATGTTCGTGACAGCCTTAACGGTACAATGCTGGTTGATTACGAGTCTATTTCGGTCGATTTAATTCCGTAATAGAAACAGGCTCACGCGAACGAGAACTGTCAAATTTCCTGTTGACACTGTTTCCCTTTGGTTATCGATTACAGATTCAACTCGTAATTGATATCTTTAGTTTCAATAATTCCATATGTATTTGTTTATTATTGAATAATGAATAGCATAAATATTTTTTTGTGACACCAAAAAAACCAATTTGATTCGTGCAAATGATTACCTACCCTCTGTGTTCAACATGAATCTGCTTGATTCATTACATTCTTCCAGGTTTTTCTCTCCCTTTTAATTTCAATCTCGATAATTACTACAGAAATTTATATAAGTTTCCTGATGAGAAGTTTCATTCAATACTATGTATGAAAAACAGTAAATTATAAATATCAATTCATTTGGAAAATTGATGAAACATACTGTCAAGTGTTCTCATCGTGTGTGGTACCGATGTCGTATTTTCTAATAATCTCCCATGAAGAATGGAAATTCCATGTCGTCGAGTCTCCTGAAACTAGTAGAGTTAATTTAAATATTCATCAATATTTCATGAATTTTCCAGCGTATCATCTTATATATTTATATCTATTTTTATATATATATATATATATATATATATATATATATATATATATATATATATATATATATATATTTATATACATATATATATATATATACATATATATATATATATATATTATATATATATATATTTATATACATATATATATATATATATATATATCTATATATATATATATATATATATATATATATATATATATTTATATATATATATATATATATATATATATATATATATACATATATATACATATATATAATATCAGTGGCGGCTCGTGAGGTTTTGGTTTGAGGAGTCTACAAGAGGTGTTAAAAAATACACCATAGGCGAAAATTTTTAGGATTTCAAGGTCAACCGCCTTATAATTTAAAAAAAATCAAAGTAAAACAAGCACCCTAAGCTATTAATTTGTTTTCACTTTCGAGTGTCTACCTTGAGACCTACAACTCCTATTTACAATATTCACAAAAACTCTTCTCAGCCAATTTATCAATTCATCTATTCATCAAATTTTTTTTTCTTTCACAAAATAGGTACCTACCTACCTAATTAACGAATCTGTTAACAGCTGGTGAGAGCACATAAAAAGTTATTATATATTTTTGAAGATTAGCGGGATTCTGCGATCTTTAACATTAGCAAAATGATCTATAATATCCTCATAAAACTTTTTGTCTTTCGCCAAAAGTTTTACCAAATCCTTATCAATAGACAACAAACTAATAGTTTTCAAACGATTCTGGCTTATTGAATTTCGTAAATAAGTTTTAATTCTCTTAAGAGTGGAAAACGAGCGCTCTACGGAAGCCGATTTCACCGGGATAGAAACAATTAGACATGAGAGTTTATAAACTGGGGGTAAATCTTGATTCAAATCATTATCAAAAAGATATTTAATAGTCCTCACATGATTTTCATTTTGCCCCAAAATTTCATTGTCATTATAAACAACACACAATTCACTTTTTATGGCCACCTTATCAAAAAATGTGTATTTTTGACATACATTTTCCAAAAGGTTATCTGGAAAATAAGCCGAAAATCCGGTTAACAAATTTTTATTGAGTAAGTCGAAGAAATGCAGTTCTTTCAAATCAGAGAACCTTATTTCTATTTGACCCCTAATAGTATCCAAAATTTCATAAAATATTTGCTTATAGTGAAGCTCCATATCTGCGTTACTGAATTTCTATCGTTTTGGGCTAAATTGAGTCGTATCATCAGTGGTTTGAAATACAGAAAATAGTTTTTTTAAATAAACTTCTGCACGAAATTCTGAAACTTTTTCCAAAAGAAACTTGAGCCGATTTCGTGAGTAAATTACATCTGTAAACTTGTGCTGTAAGATTTGAAAAACTATTTCTGTTTGTTCAAAAATTAATTTGAAAAAATTTAAAATATATATAAATTCCTTTTCTTGTAAGTAAGATATTAATCCGCGTGCTGTATTTAAAGTTACTTTATCGGTGAAAAATTCCTCACTTTCAACTAGATAGAGAATTAAATCCTCAAATCCTAAGCGGCCCCAAACAGAGACATTTTCGCTAGTAAAAAGTAAACACTGCCAACAAAATAATTTATTTTTTACCTGTGATCCGGTTAGGCAAGGATGTCTCTCATAATTCCTTGTATTAAAACCGCGGTTTTGTTGTCTGTTACGCTGCACCAAATTGCTTGATTCAGGGGTAGGTCGCAATGTTTTTATCAAAACTTTAACAAATATTCCACTAAGTCACCATTGAAATTTTTGAAATTAACTTCAGTAACCAAACTCATTTTAAAACAATACGCGAGCAATATAAGTGAACACGCTGCTGTTTTCGGCCATTAGTAACTACGATCACACTACGATTCAATTAATGCTTTCCAACGAATTCACTCGATGTCACGCGAAATTCTATAGTTGTCATTGGTCGACATTGTATGAGACTGGGTTCCTATCCGTGTTGCCATTTACATGTGTTTTGCTTTTCTGTTGCAATGAAGTATTCATTCGGAGTATTTGCACCGTTGTTTGCTTTTCTGTGGCAGGCATAATGAGCGTTGAGAATATACCTTTCCATGCCTCCGCAGCGTTGCCTCAAATCTTGAAATGAATGAAATGCAGTAAATGTAAATACCTTCTATCGTAATTATATATAATGTAGGTTGAAAGGAAGGTAGGTGCATAAAATAATATGATTTTTATTAATGTGAATATGCTGAATGCTGACTATTCAATATAATATATTAGTGATACACGGAATATTATTGAGGAGGCTTAGCCTCCTTAGCCTCCTTTGACTAGCCGCTTCTGAGATATATATATATATATATATATATATATATATATATATATATATATATATATATAGGTATATGTTCCAGTCGATGAATAGTTAATTGTTGCTCAACAAGGTTTTGAAATTATTTAGTATTTATAATGTGAATTGAGAGTTTTTACAATTAATACATCATGAATGAATTATGCCCTCAATTAATAAAATATATATTAAATTTTTCCTTATTTGATCAATAGTGATGGTGCTTTTCGGTATAGTTTCATGATGTAAATCGTAACAATAGCTTATTAAACAATGTTCAATATCAAACTCTTAAAATCATTAGTAGTGTAGAACAAAAACTAAATTTAAGAGAAAAACTGTAGGAAATTCTATTCAGAAAATACTTCGAAAGAAGATGAGTTGAATTTGTTCAATTATTAAATCGTTGGAATTTATATGCCTCTGAATGTTCAGAGTTTCCCAGAAATTTAATTATCGGCCTTTATTTTTCACATGTGAAATTTCAATCGAATTGATGTTTTCCTTCTACGAGATGAGTTGCTCTAGAGGAAAATATTTCATCACATGAAATTAGTTTAGGTTTCGATATTCTGGTTTCGCAATTTCGAAAACTTTTACCGATGTTTATATGATATATAATTTTTCATATACGGATATCGGTCTATTCAATTTGAATAATTACTCCTGATCAATATCCCATAAGTATTTTACTCATAGGTGTTATGTTTTCCACAGATGTAACTAAACAACAATTAAAAAGTTAGTTTAATTGACTGAATCAACTCACTTCAGTAACTCAATTCTACTAACAAAGTCCTGATAATATACATATACATGACCTGACAGGTAGGCACCGGAAAATAGCTAGGATATATTTAATCAAATTAATAGTAATTTCCATATATATATATATATATATACATATATATATATAAATATATATATATATATATATATATATATATATATATATATATATATATATATATATATATATATATATATATATATATATATATATATATATATATATATATACATATATATATATATATATATATATATATATATATATATATATATATATATATATATATATATATATATATATATATATATATATATACATATATACATATATATATATATATATATATATATATATATATATATATATATATATATATATATATATATGTGTGTGTGTGTGTGTGTGTGTATCTGACTGAACTCCTCCTAAACGGCTGGACCGATTTTGATGAAATTTTTTATGTGTGTTCCATTTGATTTGAGAATGGTTCAGATTCACAATTTAGTCCACTGGAAAATGATTTTTCAACAGATTTTTCATTAATAAATTGTTGTTGATCTTGGAATGTATTACATTGGATGCAGCAGACAGTGCTGCGATCGCAGTATCGTATATTCGATTGGACGGCGTTAAAGCCGATCGAGATCCAATCGCGTCGTAGTAACGAGCCGATACCGTACGATCGCGAGATTCTAGACAGCGGCAAGGTTCGATGAGCGAGCGCGCCGTGGGTGTACTATCGACGGGGGCAGGAAGTGGCGTAGCTCGCATTGGGCTTCGCGAATAGTGACACCTAGTATATTTTCAGTTTTTTTGTCTCCATATGATATTTAGAATACAACCATGTATCATTTGTCACTTTTTGTAACCGTTGTTTTATTTTTTTTCCAACTGAATTTTCATTCTAGAGGGCTATGGATGCGTTTAAATAGCTAATTTCGGTCGTAAAATGTATGTTCAAATACAACTTTACTGTTTTCGATCAAAATGTTTCAGCTATGTTACGTTTGATTTCAAAACTTTCATTAATATTTTTTTTCAAATGGCAACATGGTGGCTGGTCAGGTTGAAAAAAAAAGATAATTTTATTACGATTAATTTGATACCGCACTCTAGGTATTATGTTGAAAGAAAATTTTCGATAAAAATCTGAAATCTCATAACCTTAGAATTTTATTTAAATGAAGAACCTTATTGAGATTAAAATAATATTTGAAATCATCGAGTAGCCTGTGACCAACACAATTGAAAAAAAAAACCACGCCGACAAATCTACGTCCCAGGACAGTAAACGGGGCCATTTTAGTACCGAAAATATTTATTTCAACGCATCTATAGCACTCTGGAATAAAAATTTATTCCGAAAAAAAATGAAACAACGGTTACAAAAAATAAGTAATGATACATGATTGTATGCCGGAACCGGTGAAACCGGAAGTTGCATGAAGTTGAGTTACTTGTCAAAAAATGCAGTTTTATGCATTAAACAGATCCTTTAAATTTCATTTCATTATCTCCGAAAACAAAAAAGTTATAAGGGCGAGCCTTCTTCCGTGGACACCCGATATATATATATATATATATATATATATATATATATATATATATATATATATATATATATATATATATATATATATACATATATAACATAAGTTGTCTAAACCGGTTCAAAAAACTACTCCCCGATCTTACTTATTCGGGGTATTAAAACGAGTGATCAGTAGATCTTCGTCACTAAGATCAAGGGTTGCCTAATACTGAAAGATTTCTGTTTATTTTTTTTTCAGCTCCCGAAACACAAATTCAATCCGTTTGTAGTATTCTGAGTGACATGTTTTCCCTTGGCATGGTGATATGTTCTATTTTCAATAATGGAAAGCCTCTCATTCAAGCCGGAAACTCCACGTCTGCCTATCTGAAGCAACTGGAACTTGTAAGTTTTTACATTCACTATAAAGTCACAGTTAGAAATGCAATTTCTATTTCAGATATAATCGTAATAAATTTATTTAACAGCAGTAATGTTCCTCATTTCCATGGATTCCTGAAATAACCTATTAAGTTTTATATTTTTACAATAAAAAGATTTTCATTTTCAATATTACTGCGGATCCGGAAACTGAAAATGTTGGAAAAAATCTGAGAATTCCCACCAGAATTGTCTGCATGTGTGATGAAATATCGAATGTAACATACTGCAGAACTTCGAATTTATGGTGACTACATATGAGTGTGCAATGGCATGAGTTTTCGAAGTTTGGGTTTCTGTTTGGCCGATGGAAGGAAGCTCATTGCAGAGTAGAACAAAGTGTCTAGTGTTTCCGTCGTGTGTGCGCCGACGTCGAATGTTCTAACATTCTCCCTTGAAGGATGAATTCCATGAGGTCAGATCTCATGAAATTTGCTCCGTGGGATATATATTATATATATATATATATATATATATATATATATATATATATATATATATATATATATATATATATATATATATATATATATATATATATATATATATATATATATATATATATATATGTATATATATATATATAAAACTGTACTAAGTTAAGGGCGTAGTGACTCAGGTATCTTATGGGAAAAAAGAGAAGTGTACTCTTTCTTCTTTACCGAGCTTTCGCAATCATTTATTGCTTCTTCAGGGTTTCTAGAAATTATTACAGACATACATTAGTAAAACCATCAAACATGAAAAAACATTATGTTCTCACCGAAAACGAGGTTATAATACATTTAGTCAAGAATTTCGTCCGAAATATAGCAAACATATGAGTTAAAATACAGGATTTTCCTGGATATATATAAAAAAAAAAAACTAATAACACTTGAATATTCAACATTTTTCCCATAAGATACCTGAGTCACTACGCCCTTAACTTAGTACAGTTTCATATCTCAAAAAGGACTCTTAATTTTTATAAACTATATATATATATATATATATATATATATATATATATATATATATATATATATATATATATATATATATATATATATATATATATATATATATATATATATATATATATATATATATATATATATATATATATATATATATATATATATATATATATATATATATATATATATATATATATATATATATATATAATATATTAAATAATATATATTGTCCAAAAAAGTCTTGTGTATTACCATTTGTCTTCTTCTTCATTTTCTGCTAAAAGGAAAATTGATAAGTATATGTACATGATATACAATTGTTCGCATTATAAAACCTTTTATGAATGAACTTTAACGATTTGAAATCACCATAAGACGCCTGAATAAAATACACTTTTTAAATAATTTTGCCGTTTAAAACTATAATGGAAGGCTTTACTTATATTCCAGTAAATAAAGGGAAAAAAATAACATTAATTACGACCTATTTTCATCTTCCGGTTGGAAGTAGCTTTTGGTGCATTATTAAACATGAGACAAAGTTTGACTGGAAAACGCGTGCGATGGCGAAGAAAATGGCCCCAAAAGACCAGGAAAATCGGTTTTCAGCCAATATCTCCTAAAATATGGCAGTTAGAGATTTTCGGTTCAGATAAAAATTGAAGTCCAGTTAATTTTCTACAAAAATGGTCCTCATGATTTTTCTCGAAAATTTTCCCGGTTTCGAGAAAAACGGCACGAAGCGCACCTCGAATAATGAGCTTCTGTGTTGTATGCCGGAGAGCATAGCAGCAAGGGGACAAATTATTCAATAACTTTGTTAAAAATGCATATTTTCTCATGATTCAGAGTTCATGTGAAAGAAAAAATCTGCCGCTATCATCCCCTGTGATTTGAATCACGTTTTGACTCTTTGGTCATATTGAAAAAACGGGTCAAACTTTCTGCTCCGACGCAATTTGGACCTCGCCCGCAATTTGCTCGTAATTTTTTTCTAGTACACTTATTTACTCTGAATTTTCCGGGATATGGATCCTCAAAAGGTCCATAAACATCCAAGAAAATTAAAGAAACTAATCTTCTTGCGTTTCAAGGAAAAGCTTGGTTGTCCATTTCCAATTTTTCACTGTTTTTTTGAGTCTTGGAAAATTCGCCTACAATGAGTCATATCTAATTTATACTTCAATAAAATGGCCCTACAAGGCATGTCATTTGAAAGGTGAGATTGTCTTGTTTTCGACTGTGCTATTAGTTTTTTTGAGAAAATCAGGGATATCCCATAAAATTCCAAAAATGCAGGATCCCGGAAAAACCGCACTTTTTTATTTCGTGGTTGTTTTCTTTTTGCCCTTTATTCTAGGCATTTTTCCACCTTAACTAGTGTAACGGGGGAATTCCCACCTTTCCATCGATGTATATAAGTCAAACCTTTGATACCCCGGGAAAAAACCAGTATATCTAAATGTACACGCTATAATATATTACTTTCGTTCCTCCGTCATTCGTCGCGTGTGTGCTCTACGTGGCGCTCGTGTCGTCTGCTACAAACCATGCGGCCACGCTTGGAGCCATAAGTGTGTTTGTTTTCTGTCATTATTTTGATAAATATTATTGTCAATTATAGAAAGAAAAGTGATAAAAGTGAAGAATATTGAACAAATATTGACGTTTTGCGTTAAAATTAACTCTGACCACCAACCCAAAACATAGAAAGTGAAGATTCAAATTTTGTGAAATTGGAGCAAAAGGTGAGAATTTGTTCATGTTGTTTTTATTCGAGAACATTTTTTTACAGGCAACTATTCTAAGTGAAATCTTGGTCTGCTTTTCTTGCTATAGAAAAATGGAGGTCAACTCTGCTACAGCAGTGTGTTTCCTTTGTAAGGAACCCATTTCTGCGGATGCTGTCACCGTAACTCGGGGCATAGAAAATTTGATTGATGTTAGCAAGGAAAGGAAGGATAAACATCATATTTTTTTAGAAAAACAAACTTCTTTGCAAATGCACAAACAGTGCAGGAGACGCTACATTCTCAAATGTAGAAATGGCAGCTTCCAGTGCAACAATTTTGACTCTGACGAGACCAAAAAATTAGAACAGTTGTGCAGCCCCAAGAAGAAAAAAGAGCGCGGGAGTGATGGATTTGATTTCAGGGCCAATTGTGTGTTCTGTGGCTTGCCAGCTTCCAAAGAGATTATGGGTAAATATTCTTCACTCTTGAGGTATTTTCAGTTTTCCTTACCAAATACTTAATGAACTTCAGTATTTTGCCACATGTGCAAAGCTGATTGTTGCTAGATTCAGGCCAACTGGTGAGGTCCATCCTGCTGTAATTAATCTTATAGCCTGTTTTCCTAATAAGTATATCTTGAGGCTTCATCTGAGAGGAAAACAAGACCCTCGGTAACATAAATATCCATCAAAAGTGTCTGGTTACAGGGTTTCTCATTTATGGCACCGAGGATTTTCCCAATCTGTAAAATGTGGTGGCGCCATCTACAATTGGTTTCCACAATCCAAAACATTGAAAATAATGTAATTCAAATTTTGTACAAAACTTGCATATTTCACAAGTCTCAAAATTTCCGGTTTTTCAACCCGATTTTTTTGCAGAAAATATTAATGTTGCGAAAAAAATCATAAGGACCATTTTTGTAGAAAATTAACTGAACTTCAATTTTTATCTGAACCGAAAATCTCTAACTGCCATATTTTAGGAGGTATTGGCTGAAAACCGATTTTCCTGGTCTTTTGGGGCCATTTTCTCCGCCATCGCACGCGTTTTCCAGTCAAACTTTGTCTCATGTTTAATGAGGTACCAAAAGCTACTTCCAACCGGAAGATGAAAATAGGGCGTAATTAATGTTAACTTTGCCTTTTTTTCCTCCTTCATTTACTGGACTATTAATCTTTCCTAATCAAAATTCAGTGTCAAAATGGCATTCTTGAATTAATCAAATACTAACACATATTATCGTTCTATTCAAAGCTTTCATGAAATCCGTTGAATCATAATGAAAATAACAAATGCTTACTGAATCAACACTCTAAATATAATACACTAGTATGAAGTTTATAGCTCTTAAATAATACATATAATTATTATATAAGTCCAGTCACCAGCCGTTTTCCGGTGGAATTTTGAGAATCAAGGTCGATTTCCTTGAAAATTAGGATTTAGGTATTATTTATAACCTTCTTCAAAATCTATAATGTGCCGAAGTGTGCTTTTTCCTTAGGGGTAAAAGCTACCCCTCCTAGGGGATGAAAATGATTTCAACCAAAATAACATCAGAAATTGATAAACTGACTAATTCTTAGTAACTTTTGTTTCATGAAGTTTTTTTGTAAAGTTGATAATTTTCGAGTTATTAACGATTGAAAGTGTGCAATTTTCATTGAAAGAACGCATGTTGTTAAACAGTTTTTTACGAATACTCAAAAAATTTTCAGTTTATCGGAAAAATCATCTGAAACAAAGATGTAGCTAATAATAAAGAAAAGATATTCGTTTCTAGAATGACCTTTGTAAACCCAACAACGTCTGAGTTATTACTCGTTTTAGAATGTTTATTTTTTGGAAAAAATTGAAAACTTTAAACCTTAGATAATTTGAAATTAGTAAAATTTTTGGGTAAAACTCAAGGGTCCCTTTTTGAAGTAAAAGGAAATCTTCAGAATTAGTTTCTATACAAAAGTCTTTTTATGAGAATTGACTGACTCATAACAAAAATAAAGTCACTTTCTTTTATTTTTAAATTTAACACTTACTCCCTCGTCATGACCACCCTAAATGAAATTAATCGTAATTCACTTTCAACTATTTTAACTCAAGTGTTATTAATATGATTCATTCGATTTGACAAGGTTAGAATTCTTAATTCATAAAAAATTATTGATTGAATTGAAAATCGCATTTTCGTAATTTTGAAAAAAAATGCATTTTTCTCAAATAAACCAAAAACAATATATGATATAAAAAACTGTTCCTGTTGTCAATTGTAGGGTTTTTATTGAAAATTTTGATATTTTTTTGATCTTTGTATCATGAAAATTGAACGAGATATGTAGGCTCAAAGTTTGCATTCGCGTATTAATTGTGGCTCATCCAAGGCCTTTGAGGTCAACCCTTTCAAATGAAAGGTTTTAAAAAGTTTTAATCAACGTGGTGCCAAAGACCTTGAAATTCCTTACAGAATGTTCTTTTTGAAAATATTATATCTCAAAAAATGAGGGAGTAATCGTCGAAAAGCCAACTTTTTAAATTTTTAATTTCAGAGCAAAATTCCGCTTCACTGGCATATTCTTCTGAAAATTTAGAAGTTGAATATCCCAACAGTGCAGATTTGATACTATTTTCTCACAGGTTCACTAGATGTGACTCAACTTCTGCCTTCTTCAATAAAGGTAAAAAACAATTTATCGACATTTCAGAAAAACTTTTCGACGTAAGAAAAAAGGCGATGATTTTTTATAATGGTTCTTCAACGCTTGAAGATATTTCAGAAGCCGGTAGATACTTTGCCAAAATGTTGTTTGGACTCACTGAAGACATTATACCTTAAATACATTGAAACGTGTAACAAACTTGTCTGAATACCTCGAACAAATCAGATATAACTCATTTATTAATTTAACCACTAACAAAAAGGCTGTAAGATTTTCATCTCTTGTCCCAACAGTTGGTGCTTTCAATGAGCACATAATATACCTGGGTAACACAAATTTTAATTATTTTGATTGGGGTTGAATTAAAATTGACGGAATTTTGCATCCAACCAAAAACCAAAAGAGGAAGATGTGGATACCGAGAGCGACGATAAATACCTTTAAAACTAGTTTTAGAAATTACTACCATCAGAGGATGATTTGAAGGGGTTGCATCTGTCTGATTAATCGTAAACTTGTTCGAGTATATCAATAGATCTACAAGTAATTCATTTAAACTTTATTTTAACTAAATACATGCTAAAATCTACGATTTTTAGTTTTTTGCGATAAGGGGTAGTTTTCACCCTTAAAATATGAGAAGCAAATTTCGGCAGAGTATAGATTTTGAAGAAGAGGGTAAGTAGAGCTCAAATCCAAATTTTTATGAAAATCGGTGTTGATTCTGAAAATTCCACGGTTTCATAGTTTTTTGCCGCTGGTGACCGGACTATATTTATTAATTCGCGCGAAAACATCTTCATTTCTTGACTGGGAATAGGCTAACCAATTCCTGAAATATAATTTATAATTCTTAGAAATACACGTATGCATCCTTATATTAATTCTTATATTTACGTTTATGTATATATGTATATGTATATGTATATATATATATATATATATATATATATATATTTATATATATATATATATATATATATTTATATTGAAAATGTATGTATATCTATGTTTGCACAGGATTGGTTGATGCTAGCGAAACGCGTACGTGAAGATCATAAAGTGAAACTAGAAAGCTTAAAGCTTATTAGAAAATTGGGATATAATTTTTCAACCCCCTAGCGGAGCTGGCTACTCGAGTTAACAATACATCGACATACCCATCTACCTTGAAGCAATGTTAGAAATATCAAGATGTTCAACTCAATCTATGAAAACGACAGCTGTTTCGCCCTCGGGCTCATCAGTATTATGTCCATCGTACCGAATGTGATAACCGACGTGCTTCTTTTGTTTCGGACTGTTAGCGCTGTGATATATTTATATGCCATGGTGACTAGGAGAAGGATTTGATTTGATGTTTATTGAATGCGATAGATGGATAGATAATACTGGTGAGCCCCGATAAAGAACGAAAGAGATCTATTATTTTCCATCGTTTCTGACAACCATCTTGATATAATATCTAACATTGATCACTTCGGGGTGGGTGGAAATGTTGGTGCATCGTCAAATTCGTGCAACCTTCTAGAGTTTTTTAATTATTTTTGTCGATTTTCTAATAGTCGTCTTCGTCTCACGTCATTGTATATATATATGTAAATATATATATATATATATATATATATATATATATATATATATATATATTATATATATATATATATATATATATATATATATATATATATTATATATATATATATATATAATATATATATATATATATATATATATATATATATATATATATATATATATATATATTATATATATATATATATTAATATATATATAGTGTAAATTAATAATATAGTATATAATTATATATATAATATTATATATATATATATATATTATAATCAATATATAATATATATATATATTATACATACTATATATTAATATATATATATATAATTAATATATATATATATATATATATATATATATATATATATATTATATATATATATATATATATATATATATATATATATATATATATATATATATATATATATATATATATAAACTAACTAATCTCTTCGACTGCTGATCCAAGTCAACAAGTGAAACAACTGAAGGCAATAGGCAACTATATTCACATATATTTAGTCATATTTTGCACTGTATCGAAACATAAAGTGAACAAATAAAATTTTTCAATAATTTAACAAATGATCAAGCAGCTCTCCAAGGGAGCTGGTTTTATATACTTTATATATATATATATATATATATATATATATATATATATATATATATATATATATATATATATATATATATATATATATATATATATATATATATATATATATATATATATATATATATATATATATATATACATAATTTAAAGAAAATCAAAGTAAAATAAGCACCCTTAAATATTAATTTATTTGGGAAAAAAATTGTTTTCACTTTCGAGTGTCTACCTTGAGACCTACAACTAATATTTACAATATTCACAAAAACTCTTCTCAGCCAATTAATCATTCATCTATTCATCATTTTTTTTCACAAAATAGGTACCTACTTAACGAATTTGTTACCTATTCGAGGAATTAATCAATTGTTGCCCAGCAAATATCAATAACATTAAATATGTTTTGTTTTCTAAGCAATTTAAATTTGATCTACGACACGACATGTCTCTGGGATTTTGCGTACCTTTCCAGAGACATTTTCCCTAGTAAAAAGTAAACACTGCCAAAAAATAATTTATTTTTCTATTATTTGTTACGCTGGACCAAATTGTTTAATTCCGGGGTAGGTTGCAATGTTTTTATTAAAACTTTATCGTCTTAACTTAAAGCACTAAAGTTATGGGATAACAAATATTCCACTCAGTCACCATTAAAATTTTTAAAATTAACTTCAGCAACCGAACTCATTTTAGAAGCAATACGGGAGCAAAATAAATTGAAAACCACACCGGCATAAAATTCAAAACAAACTGATGCTTTAGCCTTCACGAGCTTGCTACGTGCACTGCAATAGAATAAATAAGGTCGAATATCGTATGCTTTGAACCGAGCAGCTAGGTTCAATCGGTGTTGCCATTTACATGTGTTTTCCTTTTCTGTTGCAATAAAGTATTCATTCGCAGTAGTCGCACCGTTGTTTGCTTTTCTGTGGCATGTCATAATGGGCATAATGAGCGTTGAAAATATACCTTTTCAAGCCTCTGCAGCTTTGCCACTGTTTATATGAAATCTTGAAATGAATGAAATGCAGTAAGCAGTAAATGTAAACACCTTCTATCGTAATTAATAAATCATATTATATAATGTAGGTTGAAAGGAAGGTAGGTGCATAAAATAATATGATTTTGATTAATATGAATATGCTGAATGCTGACTATTTAATATAGTATAGTAGTGATGCACAGAATATTGAGGAGGCGGCTTAGCCGCCCCTGATATATATATATATATATATATATATATATATATATATATATATATATATATATATATATATATATATATATATATATATATATATATATATATATATATATATATATATATATATATATATATATATATATATATATATATATATATATATATATATATAATGTGTGAAAGTGGAAGTCCACTTATTCTAAAACATCTTTCCTTTCCTTCATCATTGTATGGGGGGAAAAGGGGTCAACTTTGGAATTTGAAATGAATACCCCCGTTTTTGATTACAGATTCGTTACGGCAAAAAATACAAAAGTTTCATACGAAGAATTTTTTACGATTCCTCACAGATGGCTCTGTAATCGAATTTGAATTTACCGTCTGAACGACGCTAACGTCAGAATTTCATTTGAATTATCAATACAACGGATAAGTTAAGGTCATTCAGACGGTAAATTCAAATTTGATTACAGAGCCATCTGCGAGGAATCGTGAAAAATAGTTCGTACAAACCTTTTGTATTTTTTGCTTAAGAATGCGAATCTGTAATAAAAAAATAGAGATTCCCATTTAAAATTTCAAAGTTGACCCCTCTTCTCCCGTCAAGGGTGAAGAAACTGGAAGAGTTTTTAGCATAAGTGGACTTCCCCCTCAAAACAATCATCTTTTTATCAGAAAATTTTTTCCGTGAGATGTTCCCTTTTCGAGATTTTCAACTGATTCAACTTAAAAAAAATCACCCGGTATATATACACATTCCAACTAGGTATCTAAATAACAAATTTCCCAATTCTTCGCCAAAAAATGCTTTTTATACCTCCTGGGTCACGATCGTCGAGGTTGCGTTGATGACTCATTATATTCATTTGAATTGTTTTTTCCTATTATGTATTTTTACTCATTTATATTTCATAAGCAAGAACAGGCCACTTAAGTTTGAAAAGTGATTAAAATAACAATTTGACGTTTCTTGACGAAATTCATCGCTCCAAATTAACTAAGCGTGTTAAAAATTTGAAAGAAAAGAGAACAAGATTGAAGAGAAAATACGTCCTTTGTGATATTGCTTTGCGGCTCAATCTTTTTTTAATCTTTGTCAAATATTGTTTACGTATTTAACGTTAACTGTCCTAATATGACCTAAATTCAAGACTTTTCGTTAATATAAATTATGAATACAAAACTATTTCCTTGTGACGCCAATATCTATCATTTAAATCGTCTGGAACTTTCGAAAAATATATTTAGAACAACCCAACTCTCGTAAAGCGAGCATATGGAACACTAATAAGATTTTGAATTTCACTAGCTTGAATATTCAATCAAAGTAATGCCTTGTGTACCTGTCTAACAATAGCATTCGTAGAAGACGTATATCTTCCCACTCACCTTCGAGGTTTATGAGGACATATTATGTACAGATATTCCACGAATCTTCATTCATTTAGCTTATTTTTAGATATCTACAATAATGGTCTAAATAAAATTTATGCCAAGGTATTCGCTGCGTTATTATAATAACCTTCCTTTTAGAATGGAAAAAAAACAATCCTGTATTACAAATCGAGCGGTAGTTATTCAAAAGCTTCTCAGATTATGGAATGAACACTGAAGTCAATAGAAATCGTATCTCCTCTATCCTTAATTAATATCATATATTATGTATGTATGTATATATATATATATACATATATATATATATATATATATATATATATATATATATATATATATATCATCTCTTGATAATTATTAGCAATAACAGGCTTGTTGAATCTTAAAAAACTCGAATTTATTGAAAAGTTGACGTTTCGCCACGACATTCGTGGCTTTATCAAAACTTTTGAGAAAAAATTGAAATTTCTTTGACATGTATTGATTTGAAAAATTTCTATAGAAACAGACTACTGTTTCACTAAAATTTTTTTCGGCACACAAACACAAAGAACGGCCACAGCCGAAAAAAATTTTAGTGAAACAGTAGTCTGTTTCTATAGAAATTTTTCAAATCAATAAATGTCAAAGAAATTTCAATTTTTTCTCAAAAGTTTTGATAAAGCCACGAATGTCGTGGCGAAACGTCAACTTTTCAATCAAATCGAGTTTTTAAGATTCAACAAGCCTGTTATTGCTAATAATTATCAAGAGATGAGAAATAGTTCACAGGCAACAACAATTCGAATAAAACTATATATATATATATATATATTTTATATATATATATATATATATATATATATATTTATATTTATATATATATATATATATATATATATATATATATATATATATATATATATATATATATATATATATATATATCATCAAGTACTAGGACATTTATTTCAAACTAATCAAATAAACCTCCTAGCGGAGCTGGTTATACGAGTTCACGAAACAT
>JARQZK010002294.1:200000-214521 GCA_030704885.1 Cynegetis impunctata | reverse complement strand
TTAGTTTCGTATGTTTTCGTTACATTCGTTATCGTTACTTTCGTATAAGATTCGTTAGTTCCGTATAATATATAACGATAATTTGAAAGATTTAAGCTCATATTTCTTATTGCATTAATATTTATGTGTCGTTATTTATATTTAGTATGATTTTATTGGATTATAGGACACTTTCCTGTAGGCTAGGTTATAGATAGCTGATTGCATTTTATTAGTTTACAATAAAATTCATGGCATATTTGTAGGAAACACCCATTTGAATGCATATTATTACTGAAATAACGGCTTTTTGAATTTTTTAGGTTTTTTTTTCAAATTATTCAACAGAGTTATCCAAAGAGGATATTATTTTGTAATAATTTCAAAGACTCAAAACTCATTATTTTCAAATTGTTTCATCTCCCCTTTATACTAACTCTTTTGTTCAATTGCTTCTGAGATTTGAGCCTTATTTTATATAACATTTTGAAATACAAATAATTTCACATAAATTGGTTTCTGCAGATTACTTTTATTAGGGTAAAATTGATGTTCATTTAGTTATTTGTTAGTCTTTGAGGCATCGATTACAAGCCAAGTAATTGAATAATTCCAATACGGAATCAGAAATCCTGTCTCGGTAGATGGTTTATTGGAGGACAAAATACGAACAAACACTGGCAAAATGGTATTTTTTTAAGGTATGTGAATATGATAATTTTTTTGTGATTTGAATTTTAAAATTTTTTTTAGAGGTATGTCTTGTTTTTTTTTCGTGTTTTTCTTTATACTTATTGAAAAAAAATTATTATTATCAAATATGTGAGTGTTTAACTGATGTAATATGTAGGAAAAAAGTAAAGTAAAGTTCGTGTGACTTGTGGTGGTCATCTTTTCACTCGTACATCTAATAAAAATTAAACATCTGACGTCACGGTTATCTACCTTAATAATTATTACCCAAAGATAAATTTTAATTTTTTTATATGATATTCATAAACAGAACAGTAGTACAAATACATGCTCAAAGTCATGCGCAAAGGAAAAATGCGAAAGTAACGAGTAACGATGCTAGTTCGAAAGTAACGAATCGTTACTTCGAGTCTAATGAAGTATTCGTTACTTAGTAACGAATACATACGGTTTGCCACAGCTCTAGAGAACAGTCAAGAAGACGAAGTCATCGAGTATGCTTGAACGTATGAACAAGTTGTTAACGTATGGAGCAATAAACGGAATTGGTCTAAATAGTTATTCTTATTTGTAATAATCAAACCCCAGTATTTAACATATATATCTATAATGTATTCTCAGAATCATTCATCATATATCAACAAACTCTTGTTCAGTCGATTACTTAAGCTTCAGCGCATAATTTTCTCTATTCACAATTTTTGCTATTGTTTTCAAAAGCAATTATTGTTGTGATCTCAGTTAAGCCCTATATTCTCTTCCGTGTGAATATTTTGATTGACTCCGTTTATCAGTACTTAAAAATTTTTGGAATAGTCCAACATACAGAAGGTTTTTTCGTTTTCAGACTAATGATAACAAATTTCTTCTATAGCCCCCACTACTGAATACTGAAATATGCTCCCATGGACCCACATATGACTATGATAAATTTTTGTCCCCACTCTTTTCATTTCTCATAGAAACACAGAGGCGAATGTGGTGGGCCACCCTATATATATATATATATATATATATATATATAATACTTAATAATTTTGACCAATCTGTACAATATAGAAACGCTTTGTATTATCGGAAATGTGGTCTGTAGACTCAATAAACTCTTTGTCTTTCTGAGAAAAAATTAAAAAAAAACAACTTAAAAAAACTAATTGACATCTTTGCTAATAATGGGTACCCTAGAGGTCTATTGAATAAACTTATTTACAGTACTCACTTCTATGACGGTCCCACGGAAGAAGCAAATATAATATTTAAATAAAAGAGATTGCCGTATGTTGGTAAAGTGACACAGTCAATTATGAACATTTTAAAAATTTTCCAGAAATAAAAATAGCAAAGTATAATACCCATAATAGCTCGAAACTATTTACTGGAATGAAGGATAAAACACCATTACAATATAAAAATAATGTCATCTATAGAATACCATGTATGGAATGTGACAGTAGTTACATTGGACAAACGCAGCAGTGGTTGAAACATAGGTTGACGCAACATAAGAGTGACTGTAAAATAGGAAAGAATTCGTATGCATTAGTCAACCACTATCAAAAAATGGAACATCATTTTAATTTCGACAATGTTGAAATACTAGAAACAGAATATAATTATAAGAGTAGGCTGTTTTTGGAAATGGTACACATAAGTCAAGATGTGAATGCAGTGAATTTTAAATCAGACACAGACCAACTGAGTGAAATCTATATAAATATTTTGAATTAAATCTAATTGTTTTTCAATGTAGGCATTGTTGCCATGTGTTCGTCCCGTTGTCGTCAGTGAGAGGGAATTCATTGTTAGTTTAGATTTGTGTTGAGATGGTATATATATATGCATCCGATATATTACAACTAAGGACCAACTCTATTCTTGTAAGTGTCAAATGTTATGTGCTTTAAAATTGTATATGTCATTTTAATTGTGCAGAGTTATATAAGAGAAAGCGAAAATGTAAAAATTTTAAAGTTTTTAATTTTTAAAATTTTTTTTAGTACTCCCGATGAAGCTGAAAAATAAATGGCGAAATATTGAGTTGAAAAAAAGACAAAGAGTTTATTGAGTCTACAGACCACATTCCCGATAATACAAAGCGTTTCTATATATATATATATATATATATATATATATATATATATATATATATATATACATACATTTTTCGTGCGTCTATACACGATGCTATTTTGTCACATAATTGACACTGCGACCACAATTAGTTAGGAATGTTAGCTTGTTACACCCTATGATTGGATTAAATGTTCCAATAACTGTATTGAATTATATCAAGTGTTGGGTAAGAGCAATAAAATTGGGCGTTGGCATAGTTCGCCTTACTCCGGCTCTTCACGTTGGCCAACAGTGTGACGAATATTGTAGCCAATACCTATGGCCATAATGTATATTTATTTATTTAGCGTATGGCATCACACATCATTTTACAAGAAAAATAACAAAAAAGAGAAAAAACGTACAAGAAAATGTATACAAAAAGACAGCACAAATATAAACAATGTCACAAACATATATCTAAGTTGTTAACATAATCAATAGATTATTTGGTCCCAAACAGGAAATCATTCAAGCTGTCCTTATAAGCTCTTATGCCCGATTTCACAAACGAGATGTAAGAAAGTTCCTAACTAAGTAATTCCTACGATAGGAAATACCTAAATCCGATACTTACCTAAATCGGATTTCACCAACCTAAGAAATCCTTAGTTAAGAAATACCTTGTTAAAAACTCTATTTGGAAAGATTTGCACATATAATTGGTACCACTGTTTAATACTAGACTGTAAATTTCACAAAGGATAGTAAGAAGAGAAAAAATGATAGAAATATAATAATTTTATTTATCAATTTGAGGTTAAGCATTTCCTAAATACTCTAGGCAGATCTAACGTTAGGTATTTCCTATCTAGGCCAAGCTACAGAGATTTAGAGTGAGCATTTTGTGCAAAAAGTGTTAGAAGAAAACCAGCTCCGCCATTGTTTGTCAAATAGTTCCACATGATATAGTGATATGTTTTTCACTCGACTTTATTATTTATATCTTTGTTATTAACAATTTTATGCTTATAAAATTGAAACTATCAGAGTAATCGTGATGGTGTCAATAGACTTATTGTAGAAAATGGCAAGACGAAAAAAATGAGAGGTCGGACGACTCAATCAGACCCTCAGTCTAAGGGAAAATTGGAAAAAACCGGCCAAAATGCAGTTTTTTCAAAAGTTCATAACTCGGTTGTTTTTTGAGTTGTAGCGTGGATCTTCCGGCCAGTATTAGCTATTGATATGAACTTCATTTGTGCGAAAATCAGGAACTGTCCGATGCGTGGTTTTTGATCTGTGGCCATTTGATTATGTTACTATGCAATTTTCCAGGAGACCTGAATGCGACAGGTATGGTCCGATTTCAATTTACTAAAAAGATTTTGAAAGTAGAATTCTCATAGTTCAAAACGTTCATCTTGGTTTTTCATAAAAACGCTGAGAAATATGTTAAAAATAAAGCTGAACATGACAAAAAACGGCCGAGCGCGTGAGAGTAGTTGAAGAGTGGGGGTTTACAATTATTATCTGACAACGTTTAGAAATTACTGTCACGTTCAAAATGCCGACGCTTTCGAATGTCATACTTCTCCTTGCCTGCTGCTCTACCCCCCACTCTTCAACTACTCTTACGCGCTCGGCCGTTTTTCGTCATGTTCAGCTTTATTTTTAACATATTCTCAGCGTTTTATGGAAAACCAGATGAACGTTTTGAACTATGAGAATTTCGAACTTTCAAAATCTTTTAGTAAATGAAAATCAGACCCATATCTGTCGCAATTCAGTCTGCTGAGAAAATTGCATAGTATACATAACCAAATTGCCACAAGAAATCAAAATAACTATGCATCGGCAGTTCCTGCTCTTCGCACAAATAAAGTTATATTGATAAAATATATACTAACCGGAGGATTACTCTACAACTCAAAAAATAACCGAGGTTATGAAATTTGAAAAAAACTGCATTTTGCGACGGTTTTCCAATTTCCCTTAGACTAAGGGTCTGATCGAGTCGTCCGACCTCTCATTTTTTTCGCCTTTTCATTTTCTACCTTAAGTCTATTGACATCATCACGATTACTTTGATAGTTTCAATTTTATAAGCAAAAAACTGTTAATAACAAAGACATAAATAATAAAGTCGAGTGAAAAACATATCACTATATCATGTGGAACTATTTTACACACAATGGCGGAGCTGATTTTCTTCTAACACTTTTTACATGAAAAAATCTCTGTAGCTTGGCCTAATCGTCCTTAGGCATTACTTAACGCATGGTGAAACGCAAATTGCACTTAGGAATTCCTAAATCCGATTTAAGTATTGCCTAACTTTAGGAATTAATTGGTGAAATCGGGCATTTAGTGCACTATCTTGTATCACATGGTCTATGGTATAGTTTGGCTGTTGTTACCGCAGTCACAAGATGGTGAAGCTTGTGTACCCCGTTTGTGGAGAGAATGAGCGCATCTGCCATGTTTGGTTCTTATTCTATTAAGAGTTGTCCAAGTTTTACTGGGAAGATCGAATGCGCGGGGTGTTTCTGTGATGCAAGGCATTCACGGCACTGCTGTTGCGCTTTCTCCGTCCATTCCTGATTCCATGCATTTAAGAGATTGAAATTGGTTGATGGAAGTTTCATTACCGTTCATTGGAATGATGGCCCACAAGTTGGAGCGAGATCTGTGTGGTGTCGGTTTTTAACAAATGATCAAAGGGTTGTGGCTGAGGTATGCCCGCCGCGTCCACACGTTGGGCTCGCTTTTAGTTTGCACCTTCTTTTTGCCATTTTTATTTTGATCACCCTTTTCTTTCTTCTGATATTCAGGTAGTTGCGGTATGCTGTGAATAAATAAACCGCAGCAGCAGTTAGCGCCTCAGCATCCATATTAATAAATTTGTCCACACATTGGCCTGAGTCTAAGCATATTGAACGACCTTCCAACGTATGGAAGCCATCACGAACTCTTGGCTAATAACTTTGCCACAATCTTGACCAAGCTAGTTAGTCGAGTACTTAGCGTACGCTGGCTAGTATTTGGGAGGTCTCGGGTTCAAACCCCGGGGCTGACTGGTCTACCATGAGTTTTTCTCAGAGGTTTCCTCATGGTAATGTGAATCACTGCATGAAAACTTATAAGGCGAATGCTGAGCCAGTATTAATCCTCTGAACCCTACCCACACTTCCTTTGTTCCATAAATATCCCGTCCCATCTATCCTTAATGCACTTGTATATACAAGTGTATCCTCTGATCTGGCTGAAGGAGTTAATCCCAAACTCAAGCTGCCCGCCTACCTGAAACATACTTCAGGGAGGAATGAAACACGTGTGTTTCCTTTTTTTCCGCAATCTTGTCCAACGTGAAGACCGGCATTAGGTACATTCAATGTCAGATGTTCGTCTAGTCTAGGCGATTTAAATAGATTTTTCGTAATCCCATACTGTTATTTTGATTTAACGGTATTCAGATGACAATTGAAAAGTCAGTGTTAACGGCCGTCGGCCGTTAGGAAATCACTTGTTCAAATATTTTTTTCAAAACATCATTCTGCTTACAATAACAACATTGAAATCTTGGTCCACAGCGAGTTGGGAGAATAAACCTCTGATTTTCATTTCGCATAGGCATTAACCACCTTTACATTCTTGCTTTTACGCCACATTTCAAAATTTTCATATTCTTTTTGATATCGCTCTAGAGTTATTTTCGGCAGTTAATCAACACTCGCTGCACTGCACATGATTCTCCAATATTTCTAAAGGAATTTGATTTTGTTCCTCAATTTCATCAATTTCATCCATGGTCGTCGTTAAAGCGAACTTCAGAACACAGAAAACTGACGTTGTTTATAAAACTGTCAAACTGTTCCATGACAACAGAGTGCACGACGTTGGGATTTTTCTTTAGAATTGCGAGGTACGGGGTTTTTTCTTTCTTCGGAATCAAAATATAATCTTTCAACGGGATTACGACACACGGCCGATACGCAAATAACGGATTCGGTTAGTTATAATATATTATAAAGGGTCCGCCAATAAGGGCGCGTGAACTTTAAAATTGAATAAAACAAGTTGTGTGTGAGGTAGAAACGAAATTTATTTTTCATTCGAAAGGGTATTCGACCCCATTAAGTATGGAAGATAACATCGTTCAAATGACCACTGCGGCTCCGTTTGGTAGCCCGGATCCGGGAGGTCCAATTTTCGATGACTCTGGAGCACATATCGGCCTCAATTTGAGCGATGGCGTTGCGTATGTTGACTTTGAGGTCATCGGTGTTTAGAGGCTTTTGGCGTAGACCAGCGACTTGAGATACCCCAGAGAAAATAGTCTAAAGGCGTTTAATCGCAGATCTCGGTGGCCAGTTGATAATGCCTCGTGCGAGATGACCATGTCCGGAAATCGCTCGTGCAGAATGTCCATTGTGGAATGGGCTGTGTGGCACGTGGCGCCGTCCTGCTGGAACCACATGTCGTCCGTGTCCATACATCCAGTTTAGGCCAAAAGAAGTTGGTTATCATCGACCTGTAGCGCTCCCCATTGACGGTTATGGCCGCCCCACTTCGTTCTCGAAAAAGTACGGACCGATGATTGCGCCGGCCCAAAATCCACACCAAACAGTGACTTTCTGGGGATGCATTGCCACTTGGTGGACCTCGTGTGGGTTGTTCTCACTCCAAATTCGGCAATTTTGCTTGTTCACATACCCGTTCATCCAGAAATGAGCCTCGTCGCTGAAGATGATTTTTTGGCCAAAATGGGGGTCTGCTTCCAACTGCTCCAGAGCCCAGTCAGCGAACGCCCGACGCTGTCTGTGGTCGTTTATCTTGATCTCCTGGGTCAATTGGATTTTGTACGGGTGCAGACCCAAATCCAGATGCAAAATTCTGCGAGTTGATGTCTCCGAAAGGCCAAGTTCCTGTGCACGACAAAAAATGGACTGCCTCGGGTTCTCGCGCACACTCTCACGGACAGCAGCGATATTTTCGTTCGATCGGGCGTTTCGTCGACGTGTCAGTGTTGGCTGGTTGTTTACTGAACCAGTCGACTCGAATTTGCCCACCAATCGACGGATAGTCGACTCTACAGGCCGATCATCGCGACCGTAAAATGGGCGAAGTGCGCGGAACGTTGCTCGAACTGATGACCCATTTTCGTAAAACAATTTAATAATTTGCACGTGCTGCTCGACACTCAAACTTGCCATGGTGATTTGGGGTTATATACTGAACAAATGACAACAACTTTGACAGCTCTACCTCGAACAACATGGCCGCACCCTTCCGACAAACTTCGCGCGTCCCTATTGGCGGACCCTTTATATACAATATCCAACCTCATCCGTTATTTGCTACATATCGGCCTTGTTACGTTACAGTTATTAACGTAACAAGACCGATATGTAGCAAATAACGGATGAGGTTGGATATTGTCACGTTTTCTACGTGACCTGCACTATATTGGGGGTTTCCTAAATCTAAATGGGGGTAAATAAAATAAAATCAACTGTTAATACCATATTTAATTAGTTGAATCATCAGGCTTATCAAGAGAAAATAAATTAATAATTTAGTAATAATAATATTGTGATTAATGTATCTTACCTAGCCATTTTCCACGGGAGCAAATCTTCGAATTCTATAGTTGGTAATGGAATCAGGATCAGAATTAGAATGAATTGATTTTGAATTTGTATCGATATTTATACTTTTGGCGTACGTGACTATTGATCTAAAGAAAATGATGACTTGCTTCTAAACCGGATGTGAAGCAGACGAGTTTTCCTTAAATGTTGAATTTACTTCGCGAATTATTCCATTCGATTTAATGGAAGAATATGTTTTTTAAATTAATTATTTCCTCATTAGCTATATACTTGACAATATTGTAATCCTCAGCTGCGCCTCGGATTATAACTAACCGAATCCGTTATTTGCGTATCGGCCGACTGTAGAAGAAATACCACGAATAGACCCCCTTAAAATCCTCAAATTCCTGAAGGTATTGAGGCTTGAGGGGCTGCTGTAAAACGAGAACACATCGAGAAGCAGAAGAAGATGGGGCACAATAGATCTAATAAGGTCGCAGCGCATCGGTCACCATCCAAACCTACCAATACCAATACCAATCGGCCGTGTGTCGTTAAAGACTTTTCGTAATCCCGTTGGAAGATTACATTTTGATTCCGAAGAAAAAACAAACCCCATACCTCGTAATTCTGAAAAAAAATCCCAACGTCGTGCACTCTGTTGTCATGGAACTGTTTGGCAATTTTATAAACAACGTCAGTTTTTTGTGTTCGCAAGTTCGCTGTAACGACGACTATGGATGAAATTGAGGAACAAAATGAAATTCTCTTTGAAATATTGGAAGAATCATGTGAGGCTAGTGTTGATTTACTGCCGGCAATAACTCAACAGCGGTATAAAAAAGAATATAAAAATTTTGAAAATTGGCGTAATAGCAAGAATGTAAAGGTGGTTAATGAGGATGTTTTATTAGTCTATGCGAAAGGAAAATCGAAGGTTTATTCTCCCAACTCGCTGTGGACGAAGATTTCAATGTTGAAACTTGCTTTGAGAGTTTATGACAACATTGACATTTCAAGGTAAGTTTTTTTAAATCTTGCACCATATTAGAGTATTACCAACAGAAATGTATTTTCAGATTGTAGCATTCTTAAAATTAGAAAACCCTCTGCTCTACACAGGCCACTCGTTTCGCAGATCTTTGGCTACCATGCTCGTAGAAAATGGTGGCGATCTACTATCGGTAAAAGAACTTGGAGGTTGGGACTCCTCTGCGGTGGCGGAGTCGTATATTGAAAATTCAGTTTCGAAGAGAATGAAGATAACGAGACAACTTTTTCATCATAATGAGGCTTCACCGACAACAAGTTCAAAAACTGTTGCTATAGATGGTAAATCTCTAATCAATAAGATAGACATTTCAAATAATAGCAATTGTCAAATTACTTCTCAAATAAATAAATAGTTAGTTTTATTATAATTGTTATTGTAACCAGAATGATGTTTTGAAATAAATATTTGAACACGTGGTTTCTTAACGGCCGCCGGCCGTTAACACTGACTTTCCAATTGTCATCTGAATACCGTTAAATCGAAATAACAGTATGGGATTACGAAAATAACTATAACGTCAGATGTTCGAATTGTACAATTAGATGAGACGTTATTCTAAATGTGTTAGTCATTTAATTACGGGTATATTTAAATGTACCTATCATATTCGATAATGAAAACTATCAATTAATAGCATCTGGATTAGCTTGAACTCTTTGTTTTTCTCACCTGGAAACGATTTTCTCCTACAGGAGGCTCGGCAAATGGAATTCCTTGGAATCCCTTGTAATGAAACTCATATTCGTCGTCAGTGATGAAATTTTTTCCTAAAACTTTTCCATTCTTTGTTTCAACAACAGGACCACCGAACTGAAAATCAAGATTATTTTTATATTCTGAAAATAATAGTACACAAGCAAGCTCTGTTTATTTTGTAAAAATATTAATTCATTCAAATAATGAATTTCATAGCGAAATATTATTATCGAATGGAATTGTCTCAAACAATTATTAGATTTTTAGCAGCACAAAAGGCGTTAATTATGAGTAATTCACTAAGCCGATTTTTGGCAGAAATGTATGTTTTTTATCCCAAGGAAACCGTTTAACGCCAGTTTCGAAAGGCTAATGGGCTTGAATCTGTATCATTAGCCAACATATATAAAAAAATTTAAACCACACAATTTCAAATGATATAAACAACACCGAAGAGCAACTCAGGTCCTGAAGTCACAATCGATAATTTGGAATAACAATTATTTCAGTCAAAGTTTTCTTTATTGATGTAGAAATTTTGATGATATAATTTCACTGGGATCCTCAGACAGCTCGACTCTTCCATTATGTTTATTAATTAATTATAAATAATATACAATTTACTTTGGAAATGGTAAAAACTCGCAGGAAGCTGCAATAGAAAATCAGGTTTTCACAACGTATTCAGTTTGAAAAATCTATTTATATCTATTTATTCAATCGTTACTTTTTCTCCAAATTCAAACCGGTTTTCCAAGTATTTAGATTACCAACTTTCAAACCTATTGTTTCAACATTACAACCTTTATCATATAAAAAAGATTTACTTCCCCTGTGGCTGAATCCCTTAAGCGATCCACAACAAAACCATTCCCATCCAAGAACACATGAAAAACTACCTACCTACCGACTTTCAAACCTATTGCTCCAAAGTTGTTATCTCTGTAGTGTAAACAAGATTTATTTCCTCCACACCCTCACCAATTAGTACTAAAACATATCCCATCCAAGCAGCGGCGGATCCAGAAATTTTTTTTGGGAGGGGCCCAGTTTACAACTTCGAGAGTCTGAGGGCATGGTATTTTTAGGAACAAACATTAAAAAAAGAAAACAATTGCTTAGTGTTAAAAATTGTATTATAACTAAGTAAAAAATTTCTACTAAGAATAACCCTTGCCATCGTCAACATGACATGAAAAGCTGTCCAGGTACAGCCATAATGAATTAAAAAGTACATGATATTGACTTTTTATTAATCAAACTTATTAAATAGGTACCGAAAATAATATTTTTGACATTCATATTATTTACAGGACCTTCAGAGATAATTTCCTCTTGTGCTTTCGTATGTAAACGTCCAACACTTCTTCAGCTTTCATTACGTTGGAAATATTCTGATGTAAGTGCAGTAAATCCAAGCCATTAAGTCTCTTTTCAGTCATTGTGCTGCGTAGATATGTTTTTAAACGAAGCAATGCAGAAAAAGTTCGCTCTGCTGTACAGGTAGTTACAGGAAGAGTGCACAACAACTGAAGTAATACTCTAATGTTTGTGAGAGAATCGGCAAACTTGTAAGCTTGCGCCGGGTGTTCTTATTTTCGGGATTTGACTTCCAAATTTGCAGCTCACCTTTCAAGGCTGAAAATCATGGCAAATCTTCTTTATATTTAATCGCCCCTTGAAGAATGTCACTAATGTTTGTAGGCATCGTTTAGATCTGGTAACAAGGAGTTGCAGCTTGCCTACGCACTCCATCTCCTTCTTGGATAACCTTGACGTCAGTTCATTTATAATGAAATCAAGAAACGGGATGTACACTGTCATGCGATAGTTGTCCTCAGCTGACTCTGTCTGTACATTAGATCGGTTTCCTTGTCGAAGTGTTTTCTTAGGCATTTGAATTACTGTGCCCATTTCTTCAGTCAACTTAGCAATCTTTTTATAAAGCGCTTTAAAGATGTTAGTGCTGTTGTCTCGTTTTTCCTGAATGACCTGTATTTCAGTTACTACAAGCTGCGAAGCTTTCAGCACATCCATGTATTCTGCTTGGAGTTCGCGAGCTAAAGGTAAAGATACTCCAAGTACCTCAGCCAACATTTCTACACTGATTAAAAAGTCTGATGATAGAATAGAGTGTAGGAAAGCAAATGCATTACTTCCTTCAACTTCCGGTGCACTAGCAATAGTTTCTAGAACAGTGGGACGTGCAGGAAGGTGTTCCATGAACGTCAACATGGCTTCCTGTCTTTCTATCCATCTTGTTTCACACAGTCTTTTTAAACCATATATTCCTGGCTTGACGTCATGATTTTCCCGCATCTCTTCTTCCAAAGCTTTATATCTTTCAGTAAAAAAATTTGCTTGAGAAGATATGACTCCCTCGAAATTGCTAATGCAAGCAAAAGAGCAAGCTTTGCTTATAGCCAAGTTCAGTCTGTGGTTGGCACAGTGGCTGTAGATTGCAAGAGGTTGAATCTGGGAAATGCGGACTTGCACATCCTTAAATATTCCACTCATATTAAAGGATCCATCGAAAGCTTGTATAACGCATGGTACACACAAATATGATAATGAAATGATCAAGGTTGATGTTGGGGCAGAGTCAGTGGAATTATGAATTCGAAATTACACAGATTTTATAAAAATTTTAGAATAAGTAAAGATGACAAATTGCTGAGATTTTTTGCTCAAACATGTCTGAAAAGTGTCCACATCACTGTAATGTATATTTGGAATTGCACAACACAAGTGTTCAGTCACTTAGGTGCATGAACTTAAACGTTTTCATTACTTTATTGTTCCTGACCTTATATTTTAGTATTATATAATTCTTTCATGGATTGTTTGTTGTGTTTACTTATAATTAATTGCCTGAATTTGTGTTGGTAATGAGAATAATTGTATAAGTTGTGTGGGAATAAATGAATAAATAAATAAATAAATAAATCTACTGTTTTCAAAATGCTATATCGGTCAGATATTTCTTCCTCAATCATAAAATTTATTTCATGAAATTATATCTAGTGTATTTTTTATTCGTCTGGGGGGGGGGGTGCCCCTGTGCCCCCCCTTAGATCCGCCACTGCATCCAAGACGATATACAAAACTATCTACCTACCAACCCTATTGGTCCAAAATTGTGCCTTCTGTCGTGAAAACAAGAGACATTTCCTTTCCCGGGGGATCAACCCCCCCAACCAATTCGTACCAAAACCTATCATATCTAAGATACCATACGAAACCATACCATACAAACTTCCAACCATATTGCTCCAAAATTGAGCCCTTTATTGTATAAATAAAATGTTTTTCCTCCCTCGGGGGGCCAACCAACGAATTCGTACCAAAACCAATCCTATCTAAGATATCAAATTGGAACTACCTACATACAAACAACCTTCAACTCTATTGCTCCAAAATTGCGTTTATCGTGTAAACAAGATTCATTTCCTTCCCCGGGGGGTCCACCCCCCAACCAATTCGTACGAAAACTAATCCCATCCAAGATATATGAAACTACCTACTTACAAACTTTCAATACTATTGCTCAAAAATTGCATTGTTTATCGTCTCGATGCTAATCGCCCCTGACTGCCATAGAGAGATAAAGACGATCAATCATGTGGCCACTCACCACCGAGACTTCCGCTGGCCTCAGATCTAACCGATCTGAACACTGCGCCAGAACAAAAAGTATACTTATTCATATAGCATCAATCCACTTCAATACATTACATACGTGCGAGAGAGGTATATAAGTATTATATATATATATATATATATATATATATATATATATATATAATATATAATATATATATATATATATATATATATATATATATATATATATATATATATATAATATATATATATATATATATATATAAGAGGAGACCGGTACAAAGTAACGGCGGGCCGAAAGTAACAAATGCTCTGTAGGTTTAAAGAATTGTCAAAACACCACTTAGCTGCTGTCAGGTGATAGCGAGTGGCGCCACCTTCAATTGCATTCAATCGCCACTCGCGCCACGCACTGTTAGATTGTGTGAGGGGACACAACGTGATTTCACAAATCAAAAGTAAATTTTTTGACGTTTACTTATTTAATGTTTATGTTCTATTGAAGGGGTGATATTAATCTGAATATTTGCATATTGATACTCGATTAGATTGATTTTACAGTGCTTAAATTCGTTTTTGTCTAGCATGTTCCATTTCAAGGTTATCTTTCATGTTCTAATAAAAATGCTGTAGGGTACAAAAGTAACGCAGCCCTATGGGTACAGGAGTAACATGTTACTTTTGTCCCCGTATTGATTTACTCTAAGAAAACTTTTTATGTGTGTGTGTTTATTTCAACAAAATTCCGCGAAAACGCATAATAACCACCGAATAACAACTAACATGGAAGTCTATCGAAAAGCGGCTGAAGAGCTTTTTAATGATA